>VWYI01014350.1:383460-431637 GCA_013399455.1 Anthoscopus minutus | reverse complement strand
GAGGAGAGGAGAGGAGAGGAGAAAAAAAATGAGAAATACGTTTAAGAGTGGATGCAGATCAATAATTCCATAGAAAAGGTGTATGGGTCTATGTATGTGACAAGAAATGGAAATTTTCAGCTGAAAAAGTCTATTTTTTGTTTCAGCAGGTCCCCATTTCCTGTCCCTTTTAATATTACTTTATGCAGCTTCAAGTCTCCAGCACCTGGGAGACAATCAGTGGAGCCCTTTCACTTTTCCCAACACGAACTCTGGAATTCTTAAAATAACCCTTGCAGCTCTTTGGCTCCAAAATGCCCATCCCTTCCTGCTCCCTCTCCTGCAGGCTGAGGCTGGGGCAGCTCAGAGGTGCAGGGTACCCGTGGGCTGGCAGGGACAGTGCTGGCAGGAGGGGACAGCCACAGCCCCCAGCGTGTCCCCAGCCCTCCCAGCCCCTTCAGCTGGCTGCTGGAACAGCAGCTGCTCTTCACCCAGGGGTTTTATGGAAATACCATAACCACTTTAAGTTATTTTAAGGATATGGGGGGAACTACAAGCTCTGAGCTCCTGGAGCAGCTCCTCCGAGCTGTAACCTTGCTGGGTAACTCCAAGGTTGCAGCGTGTAAGCACTGAGAGTCCATTCAGCATTGCTGGAAGCTGTTTCCTATTCCTCTTTTTGTCTTGCTGATTTATGTTATTGCTGAGGAACGAAGTGTTAAAGGTAAATCAATACCTTGTGGCGAGGCTGCTGTGGCTGGCAGTGGATTTTTGTCACGCTGCAGTGTAAGGGCACAGCAGCCTCGCATTAACCTGAGTTCCTGCAAAGCCCGGCCTGATCCCGGAGCCAGGCCTGTGTGGGACATTCTCTGCTCCTGCCATGGCTGTGTGGGACATTTCCTGCTCATTCCAGCCTGTGTGGGACATCCACACATCCCCTGCTCCCTCCAGGCCTGTGTGGGACATTTCCTGCTCCTTCCATGGCTGTGTGGGACATTCACACATCCCCTGCTCCCTCCAGGCCTGTGTGGGACATTCCCTGCTCCTTCCATGGCTGTGTGGGACATTTCCTGCTCCTTCCAGCCTGTGCGGGACATTCCCACATCCCCTGCTCCCTCCATGGCTGTGTGGGACTTTCCCTGCTCCTTCCATGGCTGTGTGGGACATTTCCTGCTCCTTCCAGGGCTGTGTGGGACATTCACACATCCCCTGCTCCCTCCAGGGCTGTGTGGGATGTTCTCTGGGCAGTGTCAGGAGCTAAGTGCCAGCATGGAAGGGCTGCCTTTCATCTTTGGAATCACCCAGGACTTCTTTAGCCACTTTCTGGCCTCAGATGTCCCACAGTGCTCCACGTTGTGTGTTCTGCAGGGGCATTGGGATCCCAGAGGCTGTGGAATATTTATAGGGAATTGTACAGCTGGTTGAAAGTTTGCTGTTGCTTTTCTCCCCCAAGAAATTCTTGTCCTTTTGAAACCCAAAGCAAAGCAGTTTAAATAGATCAGGACTTGCTTCCAACACAGCTTGCAGTGTGACTTTCCCCAAACCAGAGGACATTCTTTCAGAATGCATCACCCGGTGTCATTTGTTCCCATTCCTCCTTTGGCAGGAGGAGACAGATCAGCCTCCTGTTCCCTCCCACCCATCCTGACGAGCAGGATGGCTTTGACCTGCACCTGGCAGAGCTCCCTGGGCATCAGCTGCAGAGCCCCCAGGCACTCTGAGGAAGGCAAATGCCATCTCTGGATGAAACAGGATGCCCAGGGAAGCTGTAGTTGCCCCTGGATCCCTGGAAGTGCCAAAGCCAGCTTGGAGCACCCTGGGGTGGTGGAAGGTGTCCCTCCCCACAATGAGAAGAGCTTTCAGGTCTCTCCCAACCCAAACCAGTCTGGGATTTTGTGATCTTTCTTTCAGAGAGAGGAAAGGGAAGCACAGAAAGGTGAAGTTGTGGCTGAACAGGCTGCTCTGCAGCAGGAATTGCTGCCCATGGCAGGGACCATGTGGACCTACACCTCCCAAAGCCAAACCTCAGCCCCAGGGGTGCCCCACTGCCAGGGCTGCAGCCTGAGCATGGTAAAAGGATTTTAAGGCTAGTCCTTGGTACCCAGAGTTGTTTTTACCAGTTCTTTGCATGTTTTCCTCAATTTTTAAAACTTATCTGCAGTCAAACTCTGCACTTTGGCCAGTGGATGTGTGCATGTGTCTGAGACAGAACACACCTCGAGGCGCCCTGGCAGAGCAGCCTGATCCCACCCATTCCCATGGCATCAGCTCCTGGGGATGTTTCACAGCTCACTGGGACAAGCACACACCTCACCAGGCTCAGCAGCTCTTGGGAATACAAAGACAAAGCCCTGTCTTTCCTCCAGCAAGATGTTGCTGCTATTTAAGGTCTATTATCCTCCCTCTGCTCACACACTGCTACCATCAGTGTTATAAATGGGCTGGGTGTTCAGAGAGGAGAAGAGACCCCCAGGGTAGCAATTACTAGAACTGAATTGTCTGATGCAAAAGGCAGCATTACCCTGGTGTAATTTGATCATAAAATAAATTGCATTGCCCATAAACTTGCTGAATGCTGGAATTTCCCCCCCGAGTTGTTTGCATGCATTTGGAGCCAGGAGGGCTGCAGGGAATTAGCCCAGCTCTGGCCACCACCACCACCCTGAGACCCCAAGGTAAACCCTCATGGAACAAGGGAATATTCCTAATATCCAACTCATCTCTGACACTATCAGCCAACGCTGATCTTCCCCACACAGGCCTGGGTGGGAACTGTGTGGAAAAATGTGTCCATGCTCTTGAGCAGCAGCTTTTGTGTGCCTTGCCTTGCCTGCTGTGGGGTGGGGGCTCCTGTTTTCCAGGGAGCCACACCCGGAGGCCAGGCCCCCTCCCAGGCAGGTAAATAAGAGGCAGCTGTGCCTCTGTTATAACCTCCCCAGGCCTGGGCAGCTAGGGGTTTGTGTGGGGTGTTTCCTGCAGGAAAAGGGCAGTGAGAAGTGCTGTTTATCCTTCTGACAATGAACCAGAGCCCTCTTTGATGCTAGGAACCATTTACAACTACTGCCTGAGCTTTGATGGTACAGTATCCATGTTTTACCCTGCAAAATTCCACTGTGACAGTGTGCTAGAATCATAGAATCATTTAGGGTGGAGTGATCATCCATGATCATCCAGTTCAGCCTTTTTAGCTTGAGATTTGGCATCGGGAACTCCATCCTGCTTCCCTCTGACACAGCACAGCCCAACACGCTGCTCTCAGGCCCCATTTTCTGCACTGAGGCCCTTTGGAGGCACTGGAAGGGGCTGAGATTTTTAGGTTGATCCTTCACTATTTTATAACCCCCTGCCATGGATGTCCCCTGGTGGTACAACACACACGAGGTCACTGCAGCCAGCAGCCCCCAGGCTGAGCAGAGTGTGGGAAAAGCAGTTTCTCAGGGAATGCACAGCCAGAGCATGTTCCAGGTTGTTTGCTGCAGGTCCAGCTGCCAGAGCTCCCTGCTCCCTCCTCCTGCACAGACATCCCACCTGCTGCTGGTAATTACACACTTGCCAGAGTTTTGGGGATGTTTTCTACATCTCCTCGTTGTCACATGAGAAGAAAATCTCCATAATGCATTGGGAATGAAGAGAAACCTGGGAGGAGACCAGGAAGGCTGCAGGAGAGCAATAATTTCATAAATTAGAGGTCCTTTGATGACAGACCAACTCCTTGTGGTAATGGAGAGATATGTGAGGTCTGCAAGGATGATTTGGGGAGAAGATCCATCATTTCTATGCCTAGCACTCCTTCCAGTGAGGGCAGTAGTTATTTTGCCTCTGTTCCCTTTGGTGTTTATTAGCCACAAACTTAATAACTCATTAGGATTAATGAATTCAGTTGGAGGTTACTTCCAGGTTAGCCTCATGGCGAAATAAATGGCATTGGAAATCCAATTAGACACAATCATACAATAATTATATAAGAACATAATCCCCTCTCTGCAAGAGCAGGACAGGTGCAGCATTTCAAACCTTTTTTTTCCTTGGAAAACCACTAGATTACATGCAGTCAAATAGGATTTGCAGCTGTAAATTCATGCATTCACGCTTATCCTAAGGTGGTGGTGGAATAGCGATTGCTGAAGACAAGCCCAAAGATAAACACACTTTCAGGGTCACAGGCAGGAGACCTGAGCTTATTAAACTATGTTCTAATACTTTGCAAGTTGTTTTCCTTTCCCTGGTGTACTGTGTAGGCCATGAACACCGAGGCTCAGAAATTCCCTGTTATTTTTATAAAGATACTACTAAATCTGTTGACCCTGAACAGATCTTGCAAATACAGAGATTTTTATAAAAAGCAAGTGAAAAAAATCCAAAACAAAAACAAGACAAGGTTTCAAATCTTTGAAAATAGATCATGGAAAAGCTTCTAAGGGCTGATCATCTTCCCAGTTAATAAACCACGGTGCTGCAGACATGGAACTTGCTTGTGAGATGCTGCTGCCCTTTAGGGGGCTGGTCTGAAGGTGCCAAGGGGGTGGTGGACAAGGAAGTTTAATGCTCTGAGGAGTTTAAATGCTCTGAGGAGGAACTAATTTCCCTGAAGAGCAGCTGAGATGCAGAGAACATCTGAAAGATGAACAACAATTGGTGGCAACAGCTGAGAGAGAAGTATTGCACATATATTTATTTATATCTATTTTATATATATTCCTTTACCCGGAGAGTGCTGAGGAGCTGTCCAAGGATCCCTGGAAGTGTCCAAGGCCAGGCTGGATGAAGTCTGCAGCAATCTGGGATGGTGGAAAGTGTCCTTGGCATGGCAGGGGGAGGAAATGAGATGAGGTTTAAGGTTTTCCAACCCAAACCATTCTATGATTATGTATACATACACACACACACACACACACATATATATATCCCTAATAACCCAGGGAGTAACAGCATCAGGAGAAGCTGCTGCATATCCCTCCCAGCACTGGCAGGATATCCCATATTGACTCAAAATAATTGTGCCTTTCCCCCCAGCTTTCAGAGATTTCCCCTGGGCTGGAGGGAAGGCGATGGAATGTTTTGGGTTGCAGCAACACGAAAAGAACTGGGAGCAGCTGAGCTTTGCAGTGCTGTTAGGTGGAGTTTGCCTTGTCTGGAAAGCAGCTCCCAAGGAGTAATTGGCACTACCTGGAGTCATGAACAGCCTTTCCACAAGAAAAGAGTGGGCAGGCTGTGGTGTTATTGCCTCCCAGTCCTTCGTGCCAATTTTCTGATTAATAACATCCCAAGCCACTTGATGCACTATTGATTCTAAATTCAATAAGAAGAACTGGCAGCTTCTGGCAAGATCACATTGGTTTTCCTCAAAAATTTTTCCCTAATATTCAACCTGAGCCTGGCCTGGCCCAGCCTGAGGCTGTTCCCTCTCCTCCTGTCCCTGTTCCCTGGGAGCAGAGCCCAACCCCTTGGCTGTCCCCTCCTGTCAGGAGTTGTGCAGAGCCACGAGGTCCCCCCCGAGCCTCCTTTTCTCCAGGCTGAGCCCCTCCCCAGCTCCCTCAGCCACTCCTGGGGCTCCAGCCCCTTCCCAACTCTGCTGCCCTTCTCTGGGAAGAGAAGCCCAACCAATAAACAAAAGCTGTTCAGATCCATTAACAACCTAGGAGAGAAAGGCAAATATATAACAGTGAGCAGAAGGCGGCTCAGAAAGTGTAGAGAAGCCAAGAAATATTGAGCTTTGATCCAGAGAGAGTATTTCAACAAATGCTGAATGCTTTGCAAATATTCCGTGCTTGCAGGAGCCAAAACACATGGCAAGGGAGGAGTAATGATGCCCAAAGCTCCAGGGTGGGCAGCAGGAAAGGATTCCAGCACACATCTGCTGCCTCTTTGGCATTGGGAAAAGCATCCTTCACCTAAACATGATTTTCCACTGGAGCTGCCACCACTGCCACCTCTGACCTGGGAACAAGGCAGCTCCTTCTCAAAGCTGCATCTGTGCTGTGTATCTCTGAGCAGGGGGGATATTAAGAATTTTGTTTCTTAAAATTATGCAGGAACCAGAAAAGTGAGGGCTTTCCTCGCTTTTTGGCAGGGAGTTGCGTTCAGTCAGGGCTGGATTTTCAGGGCTTACTGTCAGGAGGGAGAGAGAGAAGATGGAAAGCACCACTCTGGGTGTGAGGGCTCAGCTCCTGCAGACCCTGGCAGGAGGTGACAGAACCCAGGCATTCCCATTTTCTCCTTTCAAACTTGTTCAAAGACACTGACCCACCACGACTTGCCTGCTTTGCTGGGGCAGCATTGCCCAAGGCTACCCAAACTGTGGGCAGGGTCTGGGCAGTGCCAGGTGAGGTGAAGCTTTACCCCACACTGCTGAGTCCTGTTGGGTCCTGGCTGGGTCCTGGCTGGGTCCTGTTGGGTTCTGACTGGGTCCTGCTGGATCATCTGGGACCTGGCTGGGTCCTGCTGGGTCCTGTTGGGTCCTGGCTGGGTCCTGTTGAGTTCTGGCTGGGTCCTGCTGCATCCTGTTCTCCAGGCTGAGCCCCTCCCCAGCTCCCTCATGGGTCCTGTTGGGTTCTGACTGGGTCCTGCTGGATCATCTGGGACCTGGCTGGGTCCTGCTGGGTCCTGTTGGGTCCTGGTGAGTCCTAGCTGGGTCTTGCTGGGTCTGCTGCATCCTGGCTGGGTCCTGGCTGGGTCCTGCTGGGGAGAGAGGGCTGAATGCATTCCATAAACCGTGTGCCAGCATGCCTAGGTAAGGAGGAAGAGTGGCTCAACCGCAGGAATTGCAGGAATTGCAGGAATTGAAGGAGCCAGGACTGTGCTGTCACCAGACCTCTGTGCCTTGAGCCCTTGGCAGTGCTGAGCCCAGAGTGGAAGGGGAGGGCTCATGGCTTAGGAGCTGGAAATTGGCTGGAGAAGTGACTGGAAAATCCTGGGGAATTTGCAGCAGGGAAGTACCGAGGCAGATCGGGCTCCAGGGAACCTCTCTGGCATTTCTGCCTCTGTAGGCACAGGTGGGATTCAGAGCAAAATGCCCCGCACGCCACAGATTCCTTTCATTCCTTCTCCCCCTTAGCCCCAGGCTTCTGAGCACTAAAAACATCGATTCTTCCAGCTGGAAAGGAAAAAGGCAGTTGTCTCCTACTGAGTGAAAATGCAGTTCTGCCCGTGGTTAGATTTTGGCCAAATTCGGCAGAGACCGTGGTTTTCTTTTAGATGTGTTTTGCCATGTGAAAGGCAGCCCAAAAATACTAATTTTTCTCCTTTATTTATTTATCCTTCCTGATTTTCAGCAGTCTGTGGGCTATGAATTATGTAGAAGATGCATAGCAAATGAAGCTCTGGCAGGTTTAGCACAGCTCCCCGAGCCGGGTGTCCAGCTCCACCTGTCTGCAGCAGCTCCTGCAGCAGCTCCTGCAATGAGGAACATTCCAAATTCTCCAGCACTGGGGGCCTGGGAGCTTTCTGGCAGCCCCGGGGGCAGAGGGGTGCCAGCCCTGCCAGCCCCCGAGGCCCCACGGAGCTCCCCGGGTGGGGATTCCTGCCTGGGTGTCTGTGCTCCCATTGCAGCACACACCCACACCATGTCCAGAGCAGCCAAACAGATCTACCCAGCCATATAAATCTGACCAGGAAATCAAGGCCATGAATTCTCTCCTTAAAAATCAATTCTCATTTGTGCCTTGGAGCCTGGAAGCTGCACTGACTTCCTCCTCTTGGAGTAGCTGGCACTTAGAACTTGCTTTTTGTTTTTTAAACCCAAAGTGCTACCTTTTTCTTTTTTTTCTTTTTTTTTCTTTTTTCTTTTTTTTTGTTAAATCCACATTTAATCTTGCATTTGTGTGCACCAAGGAATAAAAGAAAGGTTTTATTACCTGCATTATTTATGAGTGGTATCATTTCAGGGCATCTGTATTAAGCTAAAGTTCTGAGCGGAAAATAATATTAAACAAGACAAGTGTGTATATTTGTTTCATAAATCTATGAAACCTGATTAACAATGATGCTCCTAATGCTGGGTTCATCATTAGAAGACTTCCTGTATCTGGACCAGGGTGCTGCACTGGAGGCTTTGATGCATTAGGACAGAGCCCTGCAAAGCTCTGCAAACCGAAATTGGTGGTGCAGCAGGGTATGACTTAACCAAGGCTTTGCTTTTGGGTTTTTAATTATTTTGATTACTTTTTCTTTCCCTGTGAATCTCAGAGCTGATTAACAATACAAGAGATGGAAACTTTGCTGTATTCTGCCAAAGCAGTTACTGGCTCCCAAAGCAAGGCTGATGCTTTGTGTTTCATCTTCAGGTTTGCTTACTGAAATTGTGGCTGTTCCATCCCTCTGCTCCCTGGGAATGGTTTCCAGCAGACCTCACCCCTTCCCCTGCCAGGAGCCTGGGCTGCTCTGGGACACATTTCTCTAAGTGCCAGCAGCTGACAACACACTGGGCAGGGGGACAGCCAGAAAATAAAGTTTTCTATCAATTTCCCATATTATTTGGTGGCAAAGACAGAGTTCCACAGTCAAGCCTGAAGAGTAAAGGGTAGATTAGGACATTTTCCTGGCACAGTTAATGAAGTGTCAGCCCCTTTTGGGTCTCCTTTCTGCGCCGAGTGCTGGTAATTTATTTCCTTGAGAACAGGATTTGTCAGTCTGGAGGGGACAGACTGCGAGCTCGTGTGTGACAGAGGGTGGTGATGTTCAAACCGGGAGCAGACTCGCGGTGCTGAGAGTGGTTCCAGCATTTATTATAACAAAAAGAAAAGCCCAAAGCGCGGGGGCCCAGGGCAGGCAGGGCCGTTCCCGAGGACGCTGCAGCAGCGGCGCTCGGCTCCTCTCAGCAGCGATGCCTTGGCCCCGATGTTCCAGCTGCAGCGGCGCGGCTTCCTCGGCTCAGGTGCCCCCTTTTGATCCTGGTTTTTGTCCTTCTGGATTGGTTTCTGTTCGGATCCTTTCATTTGCATGAAGGTTTAAGGCGCTCGATTGGTCCATCATAGCTTTCGTTTAGGCTGGCTCGCTTCGCTGGGGGTTGATGATTCACTTTTGTTTTGTTTATTCTGGCCGGTTTGGCTGAGGGATGGTGATTTTAGGCTGACTCGTTTGGCTGGGGGTTGGTGATTCACTTTTGTTTTGTTTATTCTGGCCGGTTTGGCTGTGGGGTGGTGATTTTCTTACGTGTAGTGCACGTAAGACCTTTACCCCCTTTTAACCCCTTTTACAATATAATAACAGCGCAAATAACAAATACAAGTAACAAACCAATAGCAAACTAACAGTACACGCTTAACAATTATTTTACAACAGTTTCTAGCTTATTTTTAACAGTGATGCTCCGCCTGTCACCAAAACCTCACCCCCAGAGCTCCCACCCGACCCAGAGCTCTCGCTGCTGGTGCTCGTGGAGTCACTGAAACCTGAGAGATGCTGGGTAAGAGCCAGAGAGGAAAGAACACTCCCAGGGGGCTGCAAGTAGTGGCTGCTCAGAGAAAGGAAAACTATTTTTGCTAAGAAAAATAAAAAGATCTCAGGAAATTCATATCCAACTCAGTGACACAGCAACTCCCTTGCAGTGAGACTCTCCATATGACTCCTCCACAAGTGGTGATAGAGAAAATTTTCTGCTGAAAAAAATTGTCCTGAAGGTGAAAACTTCAAAGGCTGAACTCTGAATCCAGCAAGAGCCTTATGCACATCGTGGAGCTGAGAGGAACAAGTGTTGATAAAGCACTTCAAAACCCTGCCAAGCCCGTGATCAGGTTCCTCCCACGGCAGGAGCCAAGCTCTGGCCAGCCCTGAGCACCAGCGGGACCAAACGCTGCTGAAAGGCTCTGAAACCCCCTGGATAAAGCGAGGGAAAGGGGAGGAGGGAGCAGAGCAGAGTGCCCGGGGCAGGAGGTGCTGGGCAGGTGAAGGGAACGCCTGGGGAGCAGCCCTGACACCCCAGTGAGGAGGGTCTGAGCACAAAGCACCCATTTCACCTGTCCTGGAGACTCCTGAAGGGAAAGCTCACCCTGTCCAGCCCCAGAACTGCAGCTGGGACAACAAATCAAAGTGAGCTGAGCAACAGCTGCTCCCAGCTTCTCTGGGAACTGGCCACCGCTGTTGGGATGATTCCTCTGAGCTCGTTCCTGGAGTCCCTTGCTGGATGCTGCTCCTGGCAGGTGGAGGATGGGAGGGGACCATGCCCTGCTCAGCCCCTGCCGTGTCACCCGGGCACAGCAGTGACACACCACAGCCTCTGTGGATCATTTTCCAGTCCTTTCCCCTTGGAAAAACAGAATTTCTGTATTGCTGGCACATGAAAGAAATAGGAGTTTTCTTGCTGCAAGCCATAGAAAGCAGGCTTCATTCAGTTTCTGAATAATTTAGAATACAAGCCTTTGATTAATTTCATGAGAAAAAGGAAACAAAGTTAGCTATAACTATAGGCCATTCAAAGTATGGATTGCCAGAAAAATGTGCAAAGCACTGTCATGAGAGGATTAATTACACAGATTAAATATTTTATAAGTTAAATAATGTGTATTTTTTTGAGACAAAATGGAATGTCATTTTTTCCCCCAAGACAGGGAAAGTAACTGTATTCACTTCCATTTAGCCCACAGAGCAACACAGACTCCAGTGACAGAGGAGGATGGATCAGGGCTGTAATTCCCAGCTGGCACCAAAATCTATATTCTGAGCAGCATTTTATCTTCTCCCTGAGAGCCAGCTCAGAGCTTTCAAGTCTCTGTCACTTGTGAGGTTCTTCTGTGGGGAGAAGAAAATGGTCCTGGAAATTGTTATTCTCTCTATTATAGTCTCCCAAATCTGGAAGGAAAATGGACTGTGTAGAGTGATTTTAATTATTGTGTTATTGTCCTGGAGGATAATGGAAGAGCCTTTCACATAGTCTTCCTTTTTCCTTTGCAGAAAAGAAGACCTGAAGCCAATTTCTGCCTCTGAACTGCCCAGAAGGCTGAATCCCTGTGCAGAAGAGTTTGCTCCATGGCACGCAGGGCACATCCAGCCGCTCTCCCAGGGGAGTCACTGCCAGAGAAATGGGTGCAGGGGAGGCTTTCCAGCCATCACACAGGTTTGGCCTATGATTCCATGATTCCATGATTCCATCCCAACAGGAGCATCAATCTCTGTGCTGGTTTTTATTCTGTTCTGTCCTGTTCAAGTCCAGAACATCTGACAGCTATTACATTTTCTGCCTAGTGAAACTGTTTTATTTCCTAAAAGTTAAAAATTAACAGACTCCCTCATAAATGTGTAACCTCCACTGGGAGCTGATGTGCATCTCAATAAAGGAAATCACCTTTGTGAGGCAAAAGAGGGACAGAGCCCAGCACTGGCCTGAGCCAATGCTGTGCTCACTGCTGGCACTCTTTGCTCTGATCTATGGCAATTAAATTGTCTGCTTTGCAGTGAGCAATGAGGGCTGCTGAGGAATGGTCACACAGTCAGAGATACTCCTGTGAGCCTTTCATCTTTAAGTGTTTCTTCTGAATTTTGAAAAATAAATGATGCTGATGCTCTCTAAGTATTGGAACAGAGGGTGGGTCTTAGCTTCATGTGAAGGAGTGGTATAATGATGAATTTGTTTTCAATGTGATGCCCTGGAACTTCTGATGATGTGACTCAGAATGTAACTTGGGCTTCCATAAGGATTAGATTGGATATTAGGAAAAATTTCTTCCCTGAAAGGGTGGTCAGGCATTGGAACAGGCTGCTCAGGACGGTGGTGGAGTCACCATCCCTGGAAGTGTTCAAAAGGAGTGCGGATGTGGCACCTGGGACAGGGGTTATGGGGAATGCAGCACTGCTGGTGGAAAGGTTGGGCTCAGTCTTACAGACCTTTTCCAGCCTTGATCATTCCATGATTCTGTTACTGGGCAGATTCAGGAAGCACAATTAGTGGGAAGTCTTCTCAGATTGAAATAAGTCCCTGCTCTTATCTGCATTTTGATCAGTGATTTTCCTGTCCTGCCACTGCCTGTTCTGTCCCTGGGGGAGGTTCTTCCCACCCTAGGCTCTGGTACCTTGTGCCAGCTCCTCCTCGATCCTTGGAACCTCCTCCACCACCTTGCTGCATGCCAGATTCCACTGCAGTCCTCATTTTATCTCCTGCAAAGCCTTTCCCTGGTGAGCCCTCTTCTCTCCCAGCACAGCCACTCAGAGCACTCGGGCTGCTCCAAAACATCCTTTGGCAAAGGCACTACAGGGGTGTGTGGGAAGATGGAGCTGAGATGGAGCAGAAAATCCTCCAGCCCTCCTCTGTCTGGGTGTTATTTGTCCCTGGCATGAGCCAAACCCTGCTGTGCCTGCTCCTGCCTGCTCCAGGGGCTCCCTCTGGGAGCAGGACCCCAGCCTGGGAGGCAGGGAAGGGTCACCCCCATATGTGTGCACGGTTCCTCCTGCAGTCATTTCTCATCCTTGTCCCATTTGTGCCACTCTTTCCTTGAGAAAAGGGAGTTTAGAGGTAATTTGCCTTGGAAAATTACAATTATGTTATTGATTGGGTAAAAAGGAACTGTTTTATTAAAGCTTAGAATCCTGCATGTTTCTTTTCCTTACAAATATCCTATTACATGCTCAGAGACCACCCACACGCTTTACTGCTTTTACATTTGCCCAGCAATCTTTCATGCCAGTTGACTTTTCATTTCCAAATCCCTTTCTGCATTAAACACAGACCCACACACTCTGACCCATTTTGCTTTGAAATAAATCATAAGTCCGTGCCAGAAATGACTCGGGATGTTCTTTGGAATTTGTAAACAGCACTAAAGTCTTGTGGGAACTGTCACAAAGTGTTGCTCTGAATTTATTAAGTAGTTTCTCATCTTAAATGTCTATATTCCTGTACACAGCCTGACAGTGTTTCTACCTGTAATGACATTTGATGGGTGGGTGGATTTTGGGGCTCCTGGAAAATCCCACAGATCCAGAAAGGGGAAGGAGCTTTGAGGCTGTGCAGGCTGATTTGATAAAAGAAAAAATAATCCATTTTGTAGCTTACTATTAACATTTCACTTGATAAAAGAGAGGAAAAAATGCAATTTCTTTGGCCACAGTCAGGATTTGCTGGGTCTTGCCTACTCAGAGGACAGCCCTGGCTCAGAAGTTAAAGCAACCACAAGCAAATCCCAAAGGAAGCCCCAGAATCCCTCCTGGTTCCCCCTAAGGAGATAGAGCCACCTTCCTCTGCAAGTTGATACCTGGGTTTAGCAGCTGGAAAAGCTGCCCCACAGATGATTCTGCAGCCCAGAAGCTCCAGCAGCTGCTTTTTCTTCTTATTTCCCCTTCTCTTTCATCCCCCAGCACTTTCTTTCCTACCATGCCATGTGCCTCGCTCAGTGCTATGGGCAGTTATCCCCATGAACCAGGCAGCATCATAAACCACATTAACTTTGTGTTTTTAACCCAAAAGGCCAAGGGCTGAGCCAGCCCGTGCTCCTGTGGTCACCCACAGGCTGAGCTCAGCTCAGGGGCTCACACCCTGCTGACCCACAGGTGATGTGGGTGATCCACCTTCTGTACATCTCAAGGCTGAGGCCAAAGGGGATGTAAATTTGGGAGGAGATTTCCTCCTAATCCATGAAACCTCTCCTCTGGCTCTGCAGGGGAGCAATCCTTTATTTGAGACATTTTCCAATGTCATGAAATGAATTGTGGGTGGCAGAAGACAGCGAGCCACCCATGAGGATGTGGCTGGGTAGGTTTTAGCACTTTTCCCAAATCTCTAGGCTTAGAGTCTTGTTTTCCCAGGACATCAGCTGGAATCCAGCCACTGCTATAATTAGCAGCATAACCAGGGATGCAGAGGATTTTGTGGCCACACCAGGCAGTTTTCATCCAGCTCCCTACTCTAATTCGAGTGCTGCCTTGCACCAGCTGCTTAGAGGGTGTAAGAAATACCAGGCAGGCAATTCCAGCATCAAAAAGATGTATTGCCAGTTGAAGCATGTTGGACATAAAAGCAGAACAGCTTTTAATTAAATTTTTTTCCACCAGCCATGGAGGGCCTAAACAAGGAACAGGAGTGTTTTACAGGAGTAAAAACTCTCAGTACTTGACTGTAGCAAGAGGAAAGCAGCTTTGAAATCAAGAGGAGGAAATGCTGATGGAGAGCAGGCTGTGCCTGGGGAGTAGTGTGTGGGATGGCACGTGTTCCATGTGCCTTTTTGTCAGGATTTTCCTGAAACTTCTGCAGAAACCTTTCCCTGAGCCTTGTGGTCACCAGCTACAAATTTTCAACATAGTATCATGGAGGGATGGAGAAAGAGGCAGCAGACCAGCCCCACTCTCAATTTTCATTTGCCCTACATTTGTGCAAATACCAAAAGAGATGGCTCAGGCCACAAGAGATCTTCGAACAGTTTTATGCCATGACAGCTGCTTGGCTGTAGCTTGGAAGGAGATGGGGCTGGAAGGAACATCCCACCACCAGGTGATTCATGGGCACGGCTCCTGAGCCCACACAGCATCCCAGCTATCCTGTGAGTGCCCTGGTGGGATCCTGCAGTGCTGCCCATCCCAGCTATCCTGTGAGTGCCCTGGTGGGATCCTGCAGTGCTGCCCATCCCAGCTATCCTGTGAGTGCCCTGGTGGGATCCTGCAGTGCTGCCCATCCCAGCTATCCTGTGAGTGCCCTGGTGGGATCCTGCAGTGCTGCCCATCCCAGCTATCCTGTGAGTGCCCTGGTGGGATCCTGCAGTGCTGCCCATCCCAGCTATCCTGTGAGTGCCCTGGTGGGATCCTGCAGTGCTGCCCATCCCAGCTATCCTGTGAGTGCCCTGGTGGGATCCTGCAGTGCTGCCCATCCCAGCTATCCTGTGAGTGCCCTGGTGGGATCCTGCAGTGCTGCCCATCCCAGCTATCCTGTGAGTGCCCTGGTGGGATCCTGCAGTGCTGCCCATCCCAGCTATCCTGTGAGTGCCCTGGTGGGATCCTGCAGTGCTGCCCATCCCAGCTATCCTGTGAGTGCCCTGGTGGGATCCTGCAGTGCTGCCCATCCCAGCTATCCTGTGAGTGCCCTGGTGGGATCCTGCAGTGCTGCCCATCCCAGCTATCCTGTGAGTGCCCTGGTGGGATCCTGCAGTGCTGCCCATCCCAGCTATCCTGTGAGTGCCCTGGTGGGATCCTGCAGTGCTGCCCATCCCAGCTATCCTGTGAGTGCCCTGGTGGGATCCTGCAGTGCTGCCCATCCCAGCTATCCTGTGAGTGCCCTGCTGGGATCCTGCAGTGCTGCCATGTGGAGATTTCTGGGACAATCACAGCGTGGCAAATGTCTGAGTGCTTGTGGAGTTCTCCTGCTCCTGGCTTTGCCATGGGGCTGCTTTCCAAACTCTGCCCAGGGAAGGCTTTCCATGGCTGTGACCTTGCCAGGCCAGGCAGATGGGACCAGACCCATTTTCCTTCTTGCCCCTCACAAATCTGGCCCTTTCTGATCCTGCTTGTTCTGAGCAGCGTTTAGGGGAAAACGTCTTGTGAGAGCTCCACTACTCCGGGGGCACTTTGCAAGTACAGCAAGTTCTTTCAAGCACATGTTAAGTGTAAATATATAATGTGGCTGCTCGGAAAGATCCTCCAGAGAAAACCTGCATAAATGCATATTGTACAGAGTGTGGGAATGATAAAGGAGGTGTTAAATATTGCCCTGAGGGCTTCCAAGCTGGCTGCGAGGAGCTAAGAGGACTTTGCTCAGGACAGTGGTCGGGAAAGCCTCGCAGCAGGAGCTGCCGGGCAGGAGGGGACGGAGCGGGGGGCGACCAGGGCAGCGTGTCAGGGTTACACGCTGCTCCCTGCCCGGGCTGGCTCTGTATTCCCACAGTTTATTGTTAGCCCTGCATGGCAGCAGCACCCGAGGCTCTGCAATCCAGGAGGGCTGTGCTGAGCTGAGCTCCGGCAGGGCAGGATGGTCCCAGCCCGGGCTGGGCTGAGCTCTGCTGCCCGGGGAGGCTCGGGAGAGCCGGGCTTGCCCTGTGCCACACTCTGGGAATGCCGCAGCGACAGGGATGCAGGATTCCAGCCCCCCTTGGGATGTGCCAAGCCCAGCAGGAGCCGCGTTCCTGCTGCGGGCTCAGGGCAAGGCACACAAAGGCACAGAATTCAGGGGGTTTGGCCACTGAACCCCGCGTTTTAGGGCAGCCTGCAGCTATGCCAGGGAGAACAGCCGGGTCCCAGCCTCATTCCTCTTCCCTGGCCTTTATTCCTGGGAAGGTGGAGCGGCAATGGGATCCTCTGGAATCAGTCAGGCTGTACCCACCTTGCAGGTGAAAAGCAAACCTGAAATACCTGGGGATAGTCAGAGGCACCAAATTCAGTGTTTGAGCAGGAAAGCAAAGCAGAGGAGCCTCTCTGCTCTCTTGGACATACTGACAATGACTTTGCTGGCTCCTGTCCTGGTGATGGACTTCCCAGATGCAAACAGCATTTCTGAGCCTGCTGTGGTACACGCAGACAGGTCGGGAGTACATTAAATGAGCTCATCCTCGATGTGTGTGATTCCCAGCTGATCAATTACCTGCAGGGCCAGGCAGTGAGTTGTGCATTACTTGTGAGCTCCTCCATGGCCCAAGCCCAAGATCCTGCAATAGATCAAATTCAAAGTCAAGCCAAGCACTTTCCTCTCAGCACAGCGTGGGGGTTGTGCCAGCCTCAGGTGTCCCCTCCTTGTGACAATAATGGCAGTGGCAGTGTGGGGAGGAACAAGAGGAGGTGGGAGCAGGTCCCATTCCTGCTGGATGAGTCTGTTCATTTCCCAGAACTCCTTGCCCCATACTGGCTTTGTTCATATGGAGTTTTCTTCTCTGTTAGGGCATCAATTAATGCTGTAGGTCAGCATTCATCCAGCCCAAATTGCTCTACATTGAGCAGAATCTTTAAACAAATAGAAATGAGAAGGGTTTCAGGTTTCTGGGTCTGTGCAGAGAAATCCATTTGCTTCTGACACTGCCAGCTGGGCAACTCTCCTGCCTTCCTTGAGCCGCTGGCCCAGGGAATTCTTGCACTCAAATTAATTGACATTCTGTCTCTTAGTTTTCTGTCTGCTCCAAGATAATCTTAATAATGCCAGAGCTGCCTGACACAGAGTTCATTCTCAAATCTTTTTGGTTTGTATCAATTTATCTCCTCTTGGCAAAGCCAGCCAGTGGTTCTGAGAGCCAGGGAGAAGCTGCCATCCTTCCTTGTGTCCCCTCAGGCCCTGCTGCTGTGCTCATGTGCCTGTCCCTCACCCCCAGCCCTGCTGCTGTCCTGCTCTGCTCCCGGGGCTGCTGCCAAAGGAGCCAAAGCCCCAGAGGGACTCCGAGGGTGCTGCCATGGGCACGCAGCCCAGCTCTTCCCAAAGGGCAGCAGCTCGGTGCCATCACCCTCTGTGGGGCTTTTACTTTTGCAAAGCAGCTTCCAAATATTCTCCAAAAACGTGAAAATGTCCACCTTGCCCAGGTGTCCTTCTGACTGCTCCCTGGTACTACAAAGAGGTTTAATTGGAAAGCTCCTCTTGCTCCCTCCTGCACCCGGGGCCCTGTGATGATGTGTCTGGGGTCAAAGGCTGAATGCAAAAAGCAAAACAGGATAAACACAGCTGCCTCCTGACAGCTGCTGTGGCACTATGGGATGCTGATATTAAACTCATATTAAATTCAAACCAGCTCAGCAGTGTGCAGTGTGCTTGCTGCAACCATAACTCCTGATATTTATGTTGTGGCAGTAAAGAAGAGGATGCAGTCAG
Source organism: Anthoscopus minutus (assembly GCA_013399455.1). Lineage (NCBI taxonomy): Eukaryota > Metazoa > Chordata > Aves > Passeriformes > Paridae > Anthoscopus > Anthoscopus minutus. Next base: position 413,963 of record VWYI01014350.1, on the reverse strand, counting down.
GAGCTCCAGGGCTTCAAGAACTGGATCTGTAAGAAAAATACTCTGCCTCATTATAAAGCAGTGGATGTTGAGTCCAAAATTCCATTTCACATGTCCACTGTTGTTGCTGAATAATTTTATCCTTGGAAAATCAGGTTTTCTCTTCCACCTCACATTGCCTCCCAGGAGCATCATTTTAATGATAATCTATGTTTTGTTCTAACAATGGAGCAGTAACTGGAAAAAAAAAAACGGCCTGGGGATCTGTATTAGGGGTGACAGGATTTGATAAAGTCCATTTTGGCCTCTGCCAGTAATTCTGGGGTTTGTGCCCTTGCTGGCAGCCATGTGTTACTGGTTTAGCACCCCTTTGCCCTGGGCCAATGTTGATAAAAACATGTTCTTGGAGAAGCCAGGCCCTCAGCTGAGCTCCTGGGATCTCTGATCCAAAGGCAAGCCCGGGGTGGACAGACCCTGTGCCTGACTTGCTGCAGTGCCACATCCAGCTCCCAACAGCAGAGAGAGTTACAGGAGAGCCCTGCTCGAGTGTCTCTGGGAAGCTCTGGGATATGTATTTTAAGAAAATCAATTGCAAGGAAAAGAGAGAATGGCTCGTGGCTGCTTCATCCCTCTCAGCTCCTAATGGCACCTCAGCGGAGCAGCACTGCCAGCGTGATGGAAGGGGAGGCAGTTTCTGCATCCTGAGCACAGACTCTGGAGCTCCCAGGCAGGAGATTTCTCATTCCCTAAGAAAGCCAATTTGTATTTTGGGCACTGGCAAAGAATTACAGAGAGCAAGGAGGAAAGAGTGGAGAGGGCCCGCGGCTGCCGTGGCAGAGGCTGTTTGAACAAGCTCCTTGTGACAGTGATGATCAATCCCAATTTTTAACTTCGCCATTTCTAAAGAAAGTGTTACCAAAGGCTTTTATTATAATTAAAAGTTATTACTATATATGAATTTAAAGGAGGAAATTGAGGCATGTGAGTGGGAGTGACCCTGCAGTGCTGCTTGTTCAGCTGCAAAGACCACTTGGGGACATTGCTTAAAGGTGGACTGGGAAATGAGGGGTTAATGGTTGGACTCAATGATCTTTAAAGTCTTTTCCAACCTAAAACATTGTATAAATCATTTGATCATAATGATGGGACAAGGAATGGCTTTAAACTGAAAGAAAAGATTAACAGGGTTAATCTCCTTTCTCTTATTTCTGAACTTGTTTCATTTTTATAGTTGGGCTTGCATTGGATCTATTTCTATTTTTCTTAATCAGATCTCAGTTCATCTCAGCATTTTCTACCCAAATCCAAAACGAGTGTGTTCTAGCTGGTGCTGTCCCAGGCAGTTTGGCTGCAGCAGAGAGACACCAGCAGGATAAAAGGGGCTGCTCACAACAAAATCCATTGCATGTAAAAGGGAGGAAAAATTTCAAGGCACCAAACACCCTGTCCTGATGAAACTTGTTTTTCTATTTGTTCCTCTTTTGTTTTACCAAGGGAAATTTATGAGATGTCAGAGTTTGTTAATGTTGTTGATGCTGGAGAAGCAACAAGCACCCTGGGCTGAAAGGCTCCAAAAAAATAAAAATAACCGAGCCAAGGAGGTGGTTGCCCAAGGCCAAACTCATTAGCTCCAATCACTCCTCTGCTGGGGCTGGGGATGCCAGCATGGAGCCAGGGATGCCAAGGAGGGACAGGAGGGGACAGGACCAGACAGTGCTGGGCACACAGGCTCTGTGTCACACAGGGTGTCCTGGACATGCTACAGCAGAGCCCATGTGGGAAGATGCATCTGTTTTTGGAGTGGAGATGGAAAGGAGAACAAGAGGGAGGAAAAGTACATGCCAGGCTGAGAGTCTTGATGGGAGTTTTGTAAATAATTCAAGTTGCTCTCCACATGAAAAATTGTGTTGTTAATTCTCCTTCCTTGTGGAGATCCTGCAGTGCTGCCCATCCCAGCTATCCTGTGAGTACCATGTAGGACAACAGCAGGAGCTGCTCTTTTTGGCTGATTTTTTCCCACCTGATCCAGGCTGGAGGATGCAGCCACCTCCTGCAGATCTGTCCTGGAAGGGCAGTGAGTGCTGAGGGGTCTGTGGTACCCCTAGGCTGGCCAGTGGCTCTTCCAAACCACATGACAGTGGCAGCTCTGCACTCCAAACAGGAGATGTGACACCCCACTGCTCAAAGGACAGGACAGTGACACCCTGGTGCCCCAGGGCTCAGGACAGTGACACCCTGGTGCCCCAGGGCTCAGGACAGTGACACCCTGGTTCCCCAAGGCTCAGGATGGTGACACCCTGGTTCCCCAAGGCTCAGGATGGTGACACCCTGGTTCCCCAAGGCTCAGGACAGTGACACCCTGGTGCCCCAGGGCTCAGGACAGTGACTTGCCCTTTCCTGTGGGTGAGGGTGGATGTTTAACAGAGTTTGCTCCTGTAACTCCCCAGCTCACACCATGAGGGGAAGGTTTTTCTCAGAGCTGATGAGAAGTATTGATCTAAGGATAATTAAAAGCCTCACATTAAAGAAGTCCAGCCTGCATAATTAAAAGCCTTGCACTAAGAAAGTCCAGCCTGGGGCAATGAAAATAAGTTGGGCTGCTTGGAGGAAAGCTGTGGAAGGAGCACCCGTGAGACACAAGATGTCAAATTACTCCTTGCCATTAAATTACCTGATTAATTTAACCACTGTTTTGTGTCTGGTTGAGCCCCATTTCTATGGATGGATTCATTATTCATAAAGACTGACCTGAATATTTTAAGCAAACAGTTTTTGTCCTGCATGTTCTTTGATGCTGTTGGGTTCCCCAAGCTGCTGTGTGCAGCCCAGGTCCTTGCAGAAACCCACAGCACAGTGAAGGAGGAGAAATGTAACCTCCAGACTGGAAATGTCTGCAGGACTTGATCAACTCTTTTCTGCAGGGGTGCAAGGATTGCACCTGAATTGTGTGTAATTAATTGCACAGGGGGCTATTTATAGGCAAATGAAGAAACCAGACAAAGAGGGGCTTGCAAGAGAATCAATTTTCTTTTCAGTGCCTTTCCGTTCTTCTGTTGGTGTGTTATGACAGATTGTGTTAGACACAGCAACTGCAGGATGATGCTCTGCAGAAGACAGATATTTTCATGGATTTATTGTTGCATTATGGCCACAGCCCTTGAAAATGCAAAGTTATGGGTTTGGGGTATAGGCTTCATTCCAATCTCTTATTTTTAAATGGAACTTGAAATATTGCAGCCAGCAAAGTCTTTTGCATAAAGTATACAAAGTTTCTGTTCTATTTATTTAGCTGGGATTACCCAAAACATTATCATTCTTTATGTGCATATATTTGTCTATGTTTTGAGGGTGAAAATGTGAATAAAGCTAATTGTTGTTGTGCTTCATTAAAGCATATTTCTAGCTCTGGTTATTTATCAACAAAGCTTCCCTGTGTATAAATTACTGTATCTCCATGCTGCAGGTTCCTGGTGAGCTGTGTGAGAGCTGAATCAGCCCAGTCCTGGATGTGGCACCACTGGCAGCTCCTGGGAAGGATGTGGGGAGAGCTGCTCTACCTGTCACAGGGAACACCAGCCTCCCTCAGCCTTTGGGGGCAGGTAAGTGGATTTCTGTAGTGATGGCTACAGGAAACCCATGGAAAAGGTGCTGGGGTGGAGGTTTTGATACATTCTGAAAGCTTTTCTCACAGTGGTGCCATCCCCCTGCTCTGGAGAAAGTCACATCTCCCCAGGACAAGGATTTGCTGCCCCACAGCCTCTGCTGTCTGGGGATCCAGCACTGACTCACGTTGGAAATAGTCCCCCAAACCCATTCTCTCCCTCCAGGGAGAGTGTTGACATTTAAATTCTTTGCACCTCTGCCTTTGAACAGAACTATTTTGTACATTTCTCTGGATAAAAGAGGCTCACAGGGTTATTTTGGGAACAGTTTTGCAAGCTGGTTTCAAATTCAGCAGTGCACTAAAGGGCTGTGAGCCATGACTTTGCCTCAAGCCTGAATTAAATACATTTCTAGTTCCCAAATACAAGACAAGTGCATGTCCTGGTGTTACTCAGAGGTGACAGTGAACACTTCCAGGGGCAAGGAGCAGCGTGTCCCATCCTCGCACAGGGCAGCACAGCTGCTGGACGCCACCAGGACAGAAAGGCAGTACTCATGTCATTAACCCTGAAATTCTTCAGCAGATTATTTACTGTGATACTTTTAATGTCCTTTCCATGAAAATTTAGTTTCTGGCCTCTGTCTTCACTGGAGCAGCTCTGTGCTGCAGAGCTGGGGCTCTGCATGAATATCTGCATTAACGTGGAATTGGGCTGTGGGACATGGAGACCCTTTAGGCACTGCAGGGGCCTCCAAAGTCTCCCTTCACTTCTCCAGACTGAACTGCAGGTTCTTTTCCAAGCAACTCCATGAAGGCACATCCTTGCCCAGAGGTGGCATAGGGAAGAAAATCTCTGAGTGTCCAGGCTCAGGGTGGCTTTCCAACCCTGTCCAAACCTCTCCCGAATCCAGCCTGGTCTTGGGCACTTCCAGGGATCCAGGGGCAGCTGCAGCTTCTCTGGGCACCTGTGCCAGCGCCTCCCCACCCTCCCAGGGAAGAGATCTAACACTCATCCTCTTTTGTTCCCAAAACTTCTGCCAGCAGAAATGTCAAGAGAGCATGCAAGCTTCTCCAGCAGACACTTGCTCCCACAGGAGCTGTACGTTCTGTACAGCTCTGTGTGGCTAGCCGAGCATTGTAGCTTGAAATCAAAATTAATTAAACCTTGTTTACCATTTGGAATTAGTGAGCTAATGAATATCATACCTCTGAGGCATCCATCTTGGTCAAATATATTGTGCCTCACAGCTGTTGTTTTCATCTAGATTAGGTTTGCTCCAGGTTTTATGAAGATATCTATGAAGTAATAAACCCTGCGCTTATTTGACTAAAAAAAAAAATTTATAAAATTTTTATTAGCTTCCAAGGAATTGGGTTTTCTAGTTTTTGCCTGGCAATAAAAGTTGATTTGTTCTCTATTGGCCTGATCGAGTACTTGGGTGCTGGCTATTACTTAAATCTAATGACTTTTTAAAAGACATTAGGGCTGTCTCTTGTGAGCAAACACACTGGCTTTGTGGAATTACAGACTGATTACTCTGTTATAAATGCGGTCACACCTCTGCTATTAAATTTTACCTGCATAAACAATTCCAATATGCAGAAATGTTACTGTACAGTTATTTATACCCACTTTATTAAGGTTATTTTTTCAGCAATTGCAGTGCTTTTAAATCCGCCATGGCTTATTTAGTACCAATTGTCAGAAAATCCAGTGTGTCACAGGGGAAACATCCCTTTCAGCCCTCTCTCTCTGGCCACCTGGATTTATTCACTGCTGTGGGTGATGACAGAGAGCAAACAGACAGGAGATAGCAGCTCGTGCTCCCAGGCACTTTTTGGGCATGGCTTCCCCCAGTGCAGGTTTTGTGCCCAGGAGGAGAGGCAGCCTCCCTGCCACAGGGCAGTTTGCCTTGTTTCTTGCTCTGCAGCAAAACCCTGATGTTAAGTGCACCTCAGGACTCTGTGGGGATGTGTGTGTGCTCCTGAGACAGGGGCAGCTCTGCTAGAGCAATTTCCAGCACCTGATGGGGCTCCAAGAGAGACAGGGAGGGAATTTTTGTGAGGGCCTGGAGTGATAGGACAAGGGGGAACAGCTTAAACTGAGAGAGAGTGGATTTAGATCAGATATTAGGAAGAAGTCTTTCCCTGTGAGAGTGCTGAGGGCCTGGCACAGGGTTCCCAGAGAAACTGGGGCTGTGTCTGGATCCTTGGAAGTGTCCAAGTCCAGGATGGATGGGGCTTGGAGCAACCTGGGATACTGGAAGGTGTCTTTGCCATGGCAGGGGGTGGGAATGAGGTGAGCTTTAAGGTCCTTTCCAATAAAAACCATTCCAAGATTCTGTGATCCCAGGAGCAGGGGCAATGCCTTGGCACGGGGCTGCATGGACACTGCTCTCTCCCTTGGGAATGGGCTCCATCAGAGCCTGGGGAGCTGTGATCCACCCCTGGGGAGAGCCAAGGACCATGGGGACAAACCTCACCAGGCATGAGACACCCATTCTGCCAAAGCAGCCTCCTCCCTGGGAGGGGAAGGTGGGAAGCCATTAGGTGGAAAATCACAAGCTGTAATCCTGACAAAGCACCTGGGTCAGAGTAATGTGGATTAAAATGGGCTCCCCTGATTGACATATTGCCTGTCAGAGCAGGGATATTTATACTTTAAATGAGCACCCACTTCAAGCAGCATCTGATGAGTAATAGGGCTGTCAGCCCTGCAGAGGGGCAGTGTCTTGTACAGAGATCAGCTTTTAAATGAGTTCGTCCCTCACCAGATAAAAGCCAGAGCGAGGGCCTGGTGGCAACCTCTGTGTTGCTTAGCACTTGTTGCCATGCTAAAGAGCCAGGAGCCGCAGGCCATCGGCCATCATCCTGCTGGGCTGTGGTGCCCTGGCATTGCAACAGGAAAAACCCTGGACTGGCAGCAAATGAGCTGCTTTTAGCACACAGAGGAAGCTGAAGTGAGAAGTGCACAAAAAAATTCCATCCTGGTGCCTCCCAGGCCTGGCAGGGGCAGAAGGGGAGGAGAGAGAGGAGCGAGCTGTGTCAGGGATGTGCTTAACCATGGATGTGACCTTGCTGCTGCTTGTCTTTGCCTTTGAGCTCCCCAATAAATCAGACACTTATCTCTGCATATTGCTTATTTATGGCTCCATCAGAGCTGCAGCGCGGGGCTGGGGCTGAGCCGCGCAGACCAGGCTGAGCTCAGGCCTGTGCACGGCCCCGAGCCGGGAAAGAGCAGCACCGAGTGACAACAGAAACGCCCTGTGGGGAGCAAATGTTACCCAGCCATCTGCTCAAACCAGCCCAGTCCTGTCCTTCTGTGCGTTCTGAGCAGACTTCACACCCCGGCAGCAGCCAATGCTCGAGCCCTGTGAGCAGGGGATGGCTCAAGGGCACTTTGTCCTCTGTGCTGCCAGGTCCCCGAGGCATCCGAGGCATGGCTGGGCTGGAGCTGCAGCCTCTGGGCTGCATCCCATGGAATGGGGATGAGGGATGAGAGATGGCGATGAGGGATGGAGATGAGGAATGAGGAATGAGGGATGAGGCGTGAGGGATGGGATGCTGAGGCCTGCGGATGCTGCCGGTGTCTGGGCTGTGTCTGCGGCTCAGCCGCGTGGAGAGGAGGCTCTGGGAGCTTTCCTGCAGGACACAGCTGTGGGACAGCAGCCAGAGCGAACAGCAGTGACTGCTCCTGAGTCTGGGATGGGCTGCAGGACTGCTCCCTGCCTGGGAAATGCTCGGGGTGCTCTGGATCAGCTTTGGGCTGGCAGTGCCCTGCCCTTGGTGTTTGCTCTGTGCTTGATTTCTCAAAAGTCCATTTCTGACAGGAATTCTCCCCCAGCCTGTGCTCTGGGGATGTTTGGGGTTTTATTGCAGAATCCCAGAAGGGTCCAGGCTGGAGAGGACCTTAAAGCTCATCTCATCTCACCCCTGCAATGGGCAAGGACACCTTCACTGTCCCAGGGTGCTCCAGCCCCAGTCCTCCTGGTGAGCAATTTATCCCAAAGCCTGTGGGAAAACTGTGAGAAAACAAAATTTCATTTAAACACTAAAGCTTTGCTTTTATGATCATTATGATTTTCAACTCCCTTACCTGTTCCTGCATTCATTTCCATCCAGGATAATGAGGGTCACATTTACAGAAAGTGATTTAATGACAGGAACTTTTGCAAAGCATGGAGTCTTTTTTTCTTTAATCCAGAGTGTTAGCAATTCCCCAAATAGTTATGTTCATTCTAAGAATCAGTAAAGCACAAACATGTCTAATTACCCTAAAATATTTTGCAAAATCAGAAGTCAGATTAGATTTTGCTTAAGCATCAAATAGAAATTTTAATGTCTGCCAGAATCAATATGCCACCCCTGGGTCCTAAGATTTTCACTAACACGCTTGATCATACATTATAATGAAGGTTTGTAACAGCATTAAAACCTTCCTGAATGCATTTTCTGTATAATTTACTTTTATCCCCACTTTCTATTACACAGAGATCCAAATATCATTGCTCAGAAAAATAATGCACAGCTGCTTTTCTTATCCTGTTCCCTGAATTTACTTGCTGATGAACATCAGCCTGAAATATTTTGATGATTTAATTAAGGCCTTACTAAAAATACTTCAACTGCATTGTAATTCTTCCAAGAAGGGGGAGAGCAGCATGGCTGGCCTTTCCTTCTGCACAGGGGGTGAAGCTGGGCAGGAGTTACCTCCTTCTGCCCTTGACAATCCTGCCAGATGACATCACTTCTCAGCAATTCTCCAAGCCCCTCTTTCCCCTGAAAAGTCCTGGTGGGTGCCAGGGGTGCTGAGCACCATGGGCCAGGGTGTCTCTGCCCAGTGCTGACCCTGCTCTGAACCAGGAATGCCAGGAATTCCCACACTTTCCTTTGCCCCTGAGTGCAGGAGGGCACAGGAGGACGAGCTCTGGTCAGCGTCTCACACTCCCAGCGTTTCTCCTTCCCCAAGGAGAACCGCAGACACCTCCAGCAAGGACACCGAGGCTTTCTGAGCCAAGCTGCAGTGCCAGGGGCTTGGCAGCAAACAGCCTGGCTGGTGTTTGCCAGCACCAACCATTACCCTGATTACTCCACGTGCCTCGATGGCCACAGAGGGATTTCTCACTTTGCCCCTATTTTCCCCACGCAGATGAAGCAAGGAATTAAATCCCCAAGTCAGGCTCCTGAAGGTCACACTGTCTCAGCAAGGGGCTGGGGGCAGGCAGGGGCTCCCTGGGAAGCACCAGGACTCTCTGTCTGCCCTCCCAGCTCCAGCTGAAGCAAGGCCCTGCCATGTGCCAAAGCTGGCAGAAAGGACCAAAAGCCCAGGGAGAGATGTAAACAGAGTGGCTGGAATGCAAAGATCAAACCCATAGGGACTCAGAGGCTTGGTCAGAGCACTCCCTTCCCTCTTGGGAGGCTTCCCCAGATGGGGATTCCACCCCACACAGGCAGCCCAGGAGTCTCTCACCCTCTGCTCTGAGTGCTTAGGGAGATGCAGGGACTAATCAAGGTGGAAATTTGGTTAAATTTCTTCAAGCTTCCATTTAGATGGTGCTGTTGGAATTAAAGTGAAGCAAACAAAATCAAGTTAGTCCACCTTAATTTTAAACAAAAGTGTTTACAAAGGTATTTAATGCAATTTGACTAATCAATTTAAAAGTTAATTCCCATTATTTTCCTGGTCTCACTGGGTAAACAGGCCCTCATTAACTTCAGCAGAACCTGGCAATGCACCAGGCTCCACACTGAAATCAGCCCAGGCTGGAGGGGCCTTGGAGCGCCCCAGGCCAGTGGAAAGGGTCCCTGCCCATGGCAGGAGTGGGACGAGATGAGCTTTAAGGTCCCTTCCAACCCAACCATTCAGTGATTCTGAGTCCCCCTCCACAGGAGCTGGGTGCTCTCTCCTGCTGTGGCAGGAACTCAGCGAGCCCTGTGCAGTAGAAGTGGTGGCTGTGCCTCTGCCAGGATACCCAGGGGGATAAGGGACACTGTTGCTGTCAGCTCAGCACCTCAGCTGCTTTAAATAAATCCTGACTGAAATGCAGAATTGCAGTTTTCCCCTTCTGTTTTAAAACAGGGATAGGATCAAGTAGCTGCAGAGCCTGGTCTGTCAAGCATGCAGCAGCAAGCTATTATTCCTCCCAATTAAAAACCATATTAACATTTGGAGAGCGCTGTCACTGAGCCTGTAACAATCTCTGCTGGCTCTGCTTTAGCTATGGATGAGAACTTAACAGTCCTTTGCAGACAGATGGAAAACGACTTTTCTGTCTCATCTGCTGTGTTCAGAGATGTGGGAGCATTGAAAGCTGCAAGCCCCGTCTTAGAAACCCACATTAGTAAAGCCATGTCCATGTCCAGTGGGACCAGTGACATCAGCTTCAGCAGGGCAGGAGAGAGGGGATTTTCTTCCAAAACAGAAAATCTCTACCAGGAGTTACTGTAAGTCACAGAACCACAGAACAGTTTGGGTTGGAAGGGACCTTAAAGCCCATCCAGTGCCAGCCCTGCCATGGCAGGGACACCTCCCACTGTCCCAGGCTGCTCCATCCCCATCCAGCCTGGCCTTGGGCACTGCCAGGGATCCAGGGGCAGCCACAGCTGCTCTGGGCACCTGTGCCAGGGCCTGCCCACCCTCTTGGGGAAGGATTTCTTCCCAATAGCCCGTGTAAATCTACTCTCTGTCAGTTCAAAGCCTTTCCCCCTGGAGCAGACCTCTGAAGGATGTTTGCACTCTCCCACACTTGTCACTTGCTTTGTCATCGTGTGGGATGGCACATTGCTGACAGCCTTGCTCAGAAGCAGGGACAGTGCTCGTGCCTGTGGCTCCCTGTGTCTCCACACACCCTCAGACCTGCAGCATTTCCCAGCCACGGTGGGAGGGGAGGTGTGGCTGTGGCCACCACGGCTCTCCCTGCGCAGGACAGTGCCCAGAGCTGCCCATCCCGCACTGTTCCCACCTTAAACCTCGGCTGAGTGATCTGGAAGTGACCTTCCTGATGAATCCTGGGGGTGTGAGTCAGAGGGAACTCACAGCAGCTCCATTATTCAAGGACCAAGCACTGGCTGATGTCACAGGCTGCCCCTGGGGACTTGTTGGCTCCGGGGGGGCTCTGGCCATCGCAGGGCCCGTCCCACCCCTCTGCTGGGCACCAGCTCCTCTCCTCAGGGACTGCCCCAGGCATGTCAGGGCTCACTGCCTCTGAGAGCTGCACGTTTTTTCCCTGCCTGCTTCTGTGCGACATTATTAATCAAAGGAGCTCTGCTGAGCACCTGCATCCCTGCATCCCTCAGTGTCCCTGGGTATGGCATGTGACAGAAAAATGCTAATTATTTAGATCTGATACACTTGTTAATATAGGGCCAGTGAATTTAGCTGAGATTGATTTAACCCTTCTTTGAGGATGTTCCTTGCAGGAGACTGAGCAGGACCAAGGGGCAGAGGAGCCTCCCTGATCCACTGGCAGTTTTCAGTGGCCATGGGAAAAGTTGATGTTGGATTTTAAAACATTTAAAATACTTGAACCTTGTAATTTATCTGTGTGGACAAGCACTGTCCCGGGCTTGGCCAGAATCCCTCTTGGACATAAATAGGAAAAGGAATGACGCCTCAGGTGCCTGAAGTGGCACAGGTCTGTGCCCCACCGGGGAGGACCAAAGCTGTGTTGTGCACACAGGAGCTCCCCACGCCTGTTCCCGCTGGCAGAGCCTCGGGAGGAGGAAGTGGATGTGCAGAGAAGCCTTTGCAGAGCCTTTCCTGCTGTCAGCTCCCATCTCCCACCTCGGCTGCAAGGCTCTGGCTCTGCCTGCTCTGCTCCTTCGGGCCCATCCATCACTGCCACTCGCTCTGAAGTTTCCCAAACATCACTGACAGCAAACCCACAATATGTTTTCTCCAAACAGTGCAAATGAGCCCAACAAATTCCACTCATCACAGCCTTGCACTTCGAGGTGCTCTATTAATATTATTGAGTCTGCGGGTCTGAGTAAAACTTGTCCTGGCACCTTGAGGAGCTGGGACAGAGGCTGGAGGGAGCTCAGAGCAATAAAGGAGATTTATTGAGGCCTTCAGAGGCCTGGCAGCACCAGGGCTGCACTCGGGCTCTGCCTGGATGGCTCCAAGGTGGAAGCAAAGGAGGGCCCAGGCCCAGATCTCACATTTTTATAGGTTTGGGTCCATTTGCACACAGGAGTCCCGCTTGTCTGCCCTCCTCCCTCCATGCTTTATACTCAAAGTTTATACTTGGAGCCTGAAGTTTGGAAAAAATGTTCTTGAGTCCCCAACTGGAGTAGGATTGTTGTGCCTTCATCACCCTGTGAAAAGATCCTGGTAATCTTGAATAAAAAGCCACACCACCAATGCAGAACAGAAAACCCAAAAACTTAGGGCATCAGTCCAGTCACTGCTGATGCTGGAGGCTGGCTCACTTCTCCTGAACTGCTTCTCTCCCTGAGTTGAGTGCAGCCCAGTCATCATCAGATGGGTTGGAGCTGACTATTCCAGCCTACTGCACAAAAACATGAACTTTTAGGGCTAAAGCTGCACTGACAAATGTTTCTTTCCTCACCCTCACTGTTGCTGCCAGTCAAAATGTAAGCAGCCACGTCAAGAGAGGCTTTGCCTTGCTGTCCTTGGATTTTCCTCACAGCTTAAGAGATAACTCAGTGATGGTCTGCTTTTCTGTAAAGTGCAAGTGACCCTCATTTCCACATCCCTCCTTCCCCTTAATTGCTTCATTCTCTTCCAACCCCTCAGCCTGTTAAACCCAATGGTTTTGCTCTGCACATCACAAGCTGATCCTGTTCTTGAAAAGATTCAGTTGAATTCTTTTTGCTGCTTTTGTATTGCAGATTTATGGAAAAATTATAAACAAAGAAGTCCCAAGCAGAAATCTCATTTCTTAATTCTAAAAATATTCAGAACGAGACTTGTGAAACATCAGAAATAATGATTCAGTGGTTCAATCCAGATAGATTTCAACAGCAAGGAGAAAAAAAAAGAACTTGAGAATGCCAGACTGGGAAACGAATGCATTACATGTAAAAAAAGAGTGTGTTAAGCTTCCTAACCTATTGGACTGCCTGCCACAGATCTATTAAATGGGATGCAAAGAGGCAGCGAGTCCAAATCAAAGCCCCACTCTTGAATGAAGCCACCAGGAATGTGCCCATGGCTGTCCCCATGTCCCCAAGTGCTGGTGGAGCCAGGCCAGCACACGGGTGAGCCCAGGAGAGGCTGTTTTCATGGAAGAGATTCAGATTCAGGTTTTACCTCCTTGTTGCAGGCTGTGTTTCAGCAAAGGACACCTTAGGAAGTGTCCAGGGCCAGGCTTGGAGCACCCTGGGATGGTAGAAGGTGTCCCTGCCCAGGGCAAGGGGTGGTGCTGGATGGGCTTTAAGGTCCCTTCTGACCAAACCAGTCTGGGGTTCTCTGATCTTCAGCAGGACCCTGAGCTGAGCCATGATCTCACTTGATAAAGAAAAGAGGCTTTGGAGATTGCAGGGGTTTTTTTCCTTATGGCAAATTTATACTTGGGGGAAGTACTTTACACCTCATGAGATTCAGCCAGGCCCCTAATGGAGTTTTCAGGGGTCCCAGGCTGCATTGTTTTCATGCCCATCTCCACCTTTCAGGGCTTTAGCACATTTTGGAACCTGGCCGGAGGATCTCTACTGCAGCTTATTTTGGCAGAGCTTTCACTCGAGATGTGGGGCCAAATCCTCAGCTAAGATAAATCACTGACACAAGTGGCACTATGCTGATTTGCACCAGTCACAGAGTTTAAATTAAAATTTAATTGAAAACTTAAGCTGTCATTAATTTTCAATGAATGGCTTTTACAAGAATGCAGCCAGATCTCCACCAGTTCATTCTCCTGCCTGGCCATCTCCAACAAAGGAACAAAGAAATGCTGATTACCACAGCCATGCCTGGTGTATTTTGATCCTCTGCCTGTACCTTTCCCTTCAGCAGTGTCTGCCAGCACAGCCTGTGTGATCCTTTGTATCAGGAGATCAGTTATTTCCATGCAAATCTCCTTAGTTATCGTCACCCTCTCCTACAGAGTAATTGACTTTCTGGGGCCTGGGCTGCATCGTGGCTTCCTCAGCTGGGCCTTCTATTATGCTTCATCTTCCATTAAGTGTTGCCCTAGAAATGCAAGCAAAAAGCAGGAATTTACAAGATAAGGTGTGTCTATGTGTGTGTGCATTCATCTGCAGGGCTACACACACAAATAGTGATGGATCCACCAGGATATTGGTTTAAACAGGCTAATAAACTAATTTTGACTTCAGCTTGAAGATTTTAGAATATCCTGAGCTAAAAGAGACCCACAAAGATCATCCAATCCAGCTCCTGGCCCTGCACAGGACACCTGAAAATCCCACCCTGTGCTTGAGAGCATTGTCCAAACACTCCTGGAGCTCTGGCAGCCTTGGGGCCATGAGCATTCCCTGGGGAGCCTGTTCCTACTGCAGCCAAGCCACCCGAGCATGAGGTAACAGGGAGAGCAGGATGACTGATGTAAGGAGTGATCTAATTTCCCGATCGGTTAATCCCAAATTAAAATCCTTGTGGCAAGATTTAGGTCTGTGGTAGTGTGGAACCACAGTCTGAAGCAGAGCCCAGCTCAAAATGAAGTGACTCCCATTAACAGGGGACATTGGACCTCGTTAGGCAGCACCACTGCTCCTGCAAATGAAGAAAAATGCTTTAGATGGGACCTAATTGGGCATGGAGAGGCACAGCCATGGCATCAGAGTTGAGGTGACTTCAGAGAGATGTGGTTCTGTGCAGCGACAGAGCACAGGACTTGTGCTGATGAGGCTTTAAAATAACACAGAGAGAGAATTGTGCTGGGATTTTCATGGATGGGAAGTATCTTTTGCCCTGTAAGTCTGTGCAGGACTAACTTCACGTTCGTATGAGCTTTGGAGAAAGATGTTGGGAGGCAGAGGTCATGGGAAAGGGCTCTGAGAAGGAACTGTGGGGATAATTGGAGAAGGGGAAGCTGGCAACTGGTTTTGATGGGATGCTGTGGACAGAGGAGGGGTTTGCATCGATGCTGCTGAGTAGGAGAGAGAGGAATGAAGAGAGGGAAGGAAGCAGCCAGGAAGTCTCCAGCCCACTAACAGGAGGGCCCTGAGATCTGAGGTATATATGGAGATGAGGCTCCCCTATTTCATGTGCCAAATCACTTAACTATTCCTAACTCAAAACCCCTTGGCTTAGATGGAATTGCTGCCCAACAGCTGCACTCACAAGCAGCAGGTTTGGTCTCTGGCAGTTTTGTCAGATGCTTTGCTGGCCCAGGGAAGCAGATTTTGACGATGCTCTGGAGCAGTGCAGTGGTGGGAGCCAGGACAGAGGGGCTCTGGTTTGCACGGAGACTCCGTGTCCTCCAAGAGCCCAGTCTGAACCTGCTCCCGGGGAATTTTCCACTGTGCTGTGCATGGAAATGGACCCTCAGTGTCAGCAGCTCCCCTGGAAGGTTCTGGCAGTGGGTGAAATGGTGGGGACTTTTCCAATGGGCTTGTTTTCAATTCCATCCCTGACTCTTTAAATCCATCGAGTGAACAAACTCTTAAGTGCAGGGCAGTATTAATTCTGCAGCTTGGCTGTGAACTTCAGCTCCCTGTCTGTGCCTCGTGCTCGGAAATGCCAGAGGGAGGGCAACCTTTCGCAGCGTCGGGTGTCTCAGCACGGCTCTGCTCCCCTTCCAGGAGAGCAAATGGCAACATGATGAGGGCAGGGGAAAGAGCAAACCTCTTGTGCAGAGCTGGGTGCTGCTGTGTTGATTTCCAGCAGGAATGGTTTAGCTCTATTGTGAACTAAACATTGCCCCTTCTCCCACAGACATCTCTGTCTCCCTGCTTTCATTCCTTCATTACTATTCCCACATTTCTCTGTCCTCATTTCCTCCTGAGCAAGCACTCCTGTCTTCACTAAACATCAAAAATGTTTGAGCTGTTCTACTCTCCAGCATATCACAGATAATTCCTAAAGGCTTTGTGTGTGGTTTTGACTGTTTCTAGTGTGGAGAAACCATCATCACACAGCTGATGGCTGTCAGGATTCAGGGCGAGGGGCTGGAGCCTTTCAGAGTAGTTCTATTGCAAACAAGGTCTGCAGTAAGCTCAAACTCACTCTGGCTGCCTCTATACCTAGAAAATGTGGAAATACTGAAAATCATCCCAGCCTGTATTTCCTTTGTTCCCACAGTGATGGGGGGTGTCTGGCATCTGATGTCAGATGGGCTGAGCCACCAGGGCCGGTGTCACCCTGCTTCATACCAAACACACCCTAATCAAACATGAGCACAGCCTCAGACAGTGTTGTGTCACAACGGCTTTGGAACTTCCCTTGCATTCATTTCCATGCGCTGACAAGATCAGGCCCTTGGACTGACAGCAGCAGTTGGAAGCCAGAAGCTGATGTGGCTTGAGCAGCTCCTTCCAGGCTGTTCTGTGTTGCTGGAGGACA
The DNA here is from genome assembly GCA_013399455.1 of Anthoscopus minutus. Lineage (NCBI taxonomy): Eukaryota > Metazoa > Chordata > Aves > Passeriformes > Paridae > Anthoscopus > Anthoscopus minutus. The sequence continues at coordinate 397,893 of VWYI01014350.1, read as the reverse complement.
CGAAGTAGAAGCGTGGACTCACAATTACAGCAGTGAGGTTTGATCCCAATGAGGCAGAAAAGCCTTTATTTCGGAGTCTGCAACTCTTTTGATAAGGTGTTCCAGTACAGCTCAGCATGATTGGCCAAAGGAACCTCTCTGGTCCCACTGGTGGAACAAGAGAAAAAAACACATTCAGAACAGCTGTGTGGCATTGTTCTGAGAACCAAAACCTATTTACAAAAAACAGTCCTTCATAGAGAGGTTTCCCAAAAGATTTTCCCTTGGGAACAGATCAGCCCCTGCCAGGCTGAAAACTCTCTCAGGCCCAGAAAATCCTGTCCACAGTTCTGCCTCTGCCCTGGCTGCAGCAGCAAGCCCAGAGCCTCCTCCACCATCCCAGGCACACTCTGTCACTCCCTGCAATGACTGCTCCTGTCTCCCTGGTCACGCTGTTCTTTCAAAAAAATCCATTTTCCACTGGTGCCCAGACCAGGATCTTCATCAGAGGCAAACTCTGTGCTGTAGTATGTACCTGAGAGAGGAAATAGTGCTGTCTCTCCCTCAGACAGCCCAATGGGACTGAGCTCTGTGTGTTAACTCTCACTCACTTCCCTGTGCCTTGAGAAATCCCAGTGGAATGTTTGGAGGTGGGATGATGGACATGGGAAGCTGCTTTGAATGCAGGGACAGGTTAGGACCTAGTAAATGCCAATTTTTAAACGCCAATTTGTAAATGCTTATTTCTAAAACGAAAGCAGCAACAACAGAGGAAAGACAGGAGATGAGGAAACATCTGGGTGTTCTGCTGGTGCTTGGCACAGTGGGAAGTTCGGTCTGGAGCGTCTGCTGGGTGCACGCTTCACCCTGTAGGAGCTTCAGGGCAAGGGCAGGCTCTAAGAAATGCCATTGCACAGAGGGAAAGAGGGAGTCTGAGCTAACAACCTGCACAGAGGGGAATGGCAATATGGGGCAGAGGTAGGAACAGCAGCATTCCAGAGCCTGTGCAGCTTCCCCAGGCACTGCCACCCTCCCTCCTCCCCCTGCAGCACTCAGGGCTCAATCTCAGCGCTTATAAACCCTCTGTGCCACACCACCCAGGCTTCCTTCTCCTTCCTTAAACCCATGGAGGCGTTTCAGCTGGATTTCTAGTGATTTGACTGTCAGTTTTAATAAACAGCTTAAACAAACAGCACGTGCCAACCGCTCTTGCAGCCTCTCACTCGCTCAAACAGTTGGCAGATTTGAATATTGGGCGATGGATTTCAGGGAAGCGTTTGTGCTCACGTACCAGGCTGCTGGAACAGCCTGGAGGGAGAATCCCAGGGCTCCTGCAGCCCTGGCTGGTGCTCTCAGATGCTTTCCCCTTTCCCCAAATCCAGTTCACTTAGTAAAGTTAGTTCTGTATTTCCCACGGCCTCAGCACAGTCTGGTTGTCCCTGCAGCTTGTTGGGAGCGGCAGTGGTGGGGATGTGAAGTCAAGGGGCATTGATTTCTAGCTTGAAATTAGTGTTAACTTTGAAAACACTTTCCTAATTTGACAATTGTAGCTGGGAGAAACAAAGAAAAACAGCAAATAAAGTAGACAGGGATTCGAGTGGGCCATTTGTCCTTCCCTCCTGCTCCAAGAGGTGTTGGCTCTTCTCAAGTAAGCCCTAGCAGGCACATCCAGCTAATTCCTGGAAGCCTGCACTGGCAGAGGCCTCCCATCATTATCTGTGGTTATAATGGAACAAGAGCTGCTGGAGGTGACCCCGAGGGCACCCCGAGAGCACCCATCACCCACATGTCAGGGTGCTGCTGCCAAAGCCCATTAACGGGCAGATCATTATTCCCCTTTTCCTCAGTCACCAATTTCCTGCACAAACAATATGATTGTATTTCAATTGCTTTAAAACAATTTGAGATTATTCATTTTCTTGCCTGTCTGCAGAGTTTTCCTGGTTTGAGGAAATTCCCTGGTTGGCCCCAGTTTCCCAGCTGGCAGAGGATGGGCAAGGGGTGATGACGATGATCATTGCTTGGCCAAAAAGCCTTCCAAAGGGGAGGAAAAAAGGATGAAAACAGGCGAGGATGGAAGTTGAAGAAGAAGCTGTTGTTGTCTGTATGTTTGCAAGAGGAAAAGAGGAGAGAACTGATTTTTCCAGCAGGTAGAGGTAGGAGAAAAAAAAAATTCAAATTTATCAAAAAATTAAATATTCATAGGACATTATTCATCAAGATTCATCTTGCCAAGTGGGTGAAATGAGGCAAGGGAAGAAATTAGCTTGCTTGAGAGTGTCAAAGTGATTATGTGATTAAATTGCAATTTGTAATTTCTCCTTCAAAAGTGTTACTCCTTGATTTGTATTTCTGCCCCCTGTCTATTTTCCCAAGTCTCCCATTATGTGTGTGACCAGTGAGCAGACAGGGCTGGTCTGAAAGCAAAGCCTCAGACACCTTCTGCCCACACCTGTGCAGGGCCAGCACATCCCTGTCCCCAGCACACCCCCTGCCAGCATTCCCCACTGTTTATTTTCCTAGAGACTCCTTGCACTTCTCATGACCATCCTCCCCCCATCCTTCCAGATCCACAGCTTTATTTACTCACACCACAGGCTCCTCTCAGCCTCTCAGCCTGCTGTACTGTATAATCCATCCTCCTGCTGGACCTGTGAGGAGATTTGGTGCAGAAAACTGGGTTTTGATGCTTGTTTCTGTAATCCCCCAGTGCTGGGGAAGCTGCAGCTTCTGCTCACACAACCTTCGCTCCAGCACATCCCAGATGTGCTCGGTACAGGCAGCAAAAGCAGGAAATAAACTTGCTCAAATATTTCACTCCCATTTAAGAACTCAGCCTCTCACTGTTGTTGCAGTACTTACCCTAGAAAGGGGAGCAATTTCTGGTTTGCTGCCCTATAAAGATTTACTGGCATATGCTGGCTGTTTGGAAAAAACCAAAACACTATTAATTCCTGATTTGTTTATGAACAGCACAAGGCTTGCACAGGTTAATTGGCTGAAGCAGGCTTTTCTTCAAGTGAATGAGCAGGAGCAGGGTTTATAGCTCTGTCACCCAGTTTATTTGTTCACTTTCTGTTTTATTTGGAAATACACTTAGACAACGATAAATAAAATCAGCCATGACAAGGCTTATATCTGCAGCAAACATTTAAGCCCTGCCAGGTAGTAATCCACAGAACACTTGGAGTTTTCAGCCTGCAGGAGCTGGGCTGGTCTCCCAAGTTGTGGCAGGAATGTCTGGAGGGACAGGGACAGTGCCCAAATGCAGCCAAGAGGGGTGGGGGACAGGAAAACTGGTGGGAAAAATGACAGTGTTGGGTGGGCTGCAGAAGCACAGGAGAGGGTTGGAAGGGACCTGTGGACATCACCCAGTCCAACCTCCTGCCCAGGCAGGGCCCCTGGAGCAGGGGGCACAGGAACACATCCAAGTGGGTTTGGGACACTCCCAGCCCTTCCTCAGGCTGGAGAGGAGGGGCAGCTGCTGGAAGCCAAGAAGTAAATCCCATAAAGCACAGGTTTGGGCTGATGGAACAGCAGAGTGGCACTGAAATCAGGGAAAACTCAGCCCCACTCAACTGCTTTAAATCTGTTTACTTGGTTGTTTCTGCTCCACTTGCAAGACATCATGATAATTACATGGCATTGGCAAGCCATTGCTCAGAGGTTCTGGGCCAGGCAGGAGAAGACTTGATTATCTCACAAACCTGGTGAACCATATTGATCAGTGGAGGGTATGAACAGCCAATATTCTTTATTGCCTCGTTGTTAGGGCTGTGTTTGCAGCCCAGACTCCACAAACTCTCCATTAACTGGGAGGTATGGGCATGCTGAGTGTTTTTGTGTTACTTCTAACAAAATACAGCCCAGAATTTTCATCCCCTCCTCTTGTAAAAAGAACCAGTAATAGATGGAAAGTGAATTTGGACCCTGCTTTGAATCTCCCTCCATGGAAGAAGGTGCTGATGGGAAGCACAGCCCAGGCTGAGCTGATGGCAGGGGCAGTTTGGGACTCATGGCACAGTGGGGCCACTTTGCAGTGCCAATGAACGACCTCTGATGTTGTGTTGATTAATTATTTGTGCAGTGGGAGCCCTTTGCTTCCCTAGATAGTAACAGGGGCACTTGGGGTGTGAGGGCTCCCTGCCCAGGGGATCCCACAGTCCCCAGTGGAGGTGGGAGCTTTGGGGTTACCCCTGAGGCAGCCCCAGTGCATTGCTCTTCATTGGATCCCAGGGTCTGAGGGGAACAGCCTCACTTTGGACGCTCAAGGGATGCAGACAAGATCCTCACCTGCTCCCCAGGGTCATGCTCAGAAATGCTACTTGCAGAAAACAGTAGAAATGAGGCAGTAGGAAATTAAATATGCTTATTAGAGCTAAAAATAGCAGCTCTGTTCTTTGGTGATGCATGAAAAAAAGCCCCTTGTACCAGAAAAATACTTTGGGTCTCTGCCAGGCAACAGATGCGAGGAGCCTCTCGCAGCCTCGCTGGCGGAGCTGGTGCTGCTCCCTCCAAACCTGGGGCCTCCTATTTTTAGCAGCAGATCAATGCAGGCTTTTCTGCCCACCAAGGAAAAGGCAGGCTGGGCTGTCCATGGCATGGCAGGTGTGAGGAAGCCTGTGTTAAATCTGAATTCCTGTCAGACAAAGAGTCACCGCTCTCCATCACTCTGGCGGCGCTGCTGAGGGTCCCTGCGGGCCCAGGAGGGTGGCAGTGACAAGGGTGGGTCCCTCACTGACCTGGCAGCAGGAAGGCACTGCCAGCCTGGGAGAATTCCCTCTCCTTGAGCAAGCCGTGAGGCAGGTGTTTCCTAGGATCACGCTGCTGATCCTGCTGTGGGCAGAGGGGCGAATCCCCGAGCAGGATGTTGGGTATGAATCTGCTGCCTGAGAGCTCCTTTGCAAACTGATATTAATTACCATTGGCAATGCCCTTGTTCTTGCACTGTCAGTGCTGCCATCCTCATACTTGATGTGGGGGAACTGAGGCAGGCAGGGAGGACACATCTGTGCCCTCCAAAGAGCCACAGAGCCCTCGTTACCCTAATTCCCAACCCAGTAATTTAGTGGGGATTGCTCCTACAGACCAGGCTTATTCAGACTGGCTACAAAGCTGCTCCTTTCCCAACAGCTGCTTCCCTTCGGCTGCAGCTGTGAGCCCATCCCTGCCCGAGCAGGAGCTGCAGCACCGGCAGCAGCCCAGCTCCGTTCTGGGCAGAAGGTGCAATGCTGCACCCCTGTGGGAGCTGGGAGCCTTGGACATCAAACCTGGCAACTCTGCGTGGACAGACAGGGCCTTTCTGTCTTCTACATCAGCCCTAGGCAAGTGGGCCAGGCACTAGAAGAGGGGGAGAGAAGAGAATCCTGGATATGCAGTTCTTTCTCCAACCCCTGGAAGTGATGCCATTCCCTGAGGGATGAAGACAGCTGAGTTTCTCCAGCTTGCAGGGATCCCAGCATTGTATTTTGGAGATAAGCTGTTATCATTGTCACTTCTGCAGGCAGGTTAATCCTCTAAACTTGAAACACGTTTCATCTGGAAGTAGGTATATTTATTTGATCATACAAGGGGTGAAAAAATAAATAGGAGCCCCATGCAAATAAGAAATTATGTAAATCACCTTATACATGAGACTGATCAAGTTTATTGTTTCATCTCCTACTGCCTGAATGCAAATTCTAAAGTAATCTGCTAAATGTGAGCAAGCCTGGCACGCATGATCACATCAGGCCATTCCCCTCTGTGCCATGGGCACTCGCCTCGTGGGCATCTGGGTCCCTGCAGGAGCTTTTGAGGTTCGCATTACACCCTGACATCCCCAACAGACTTTCATCTTACTGAGAACATTGAATTTTGGAAATCTGAACCGATATCTTGGCTCATGCTGTGGTGTGGGGTGCAGGGATGCTGCAGGGCTCCATCCTGTGCAGCTGAGCTGGGGGCAGAGGGGCTGGGGCACCCCTGGACCCCCACCCCCAGCCGGGGAGTGCTTCACCATAGGAAACATAATTAGTAAATGTGGTTGGAGCATCGTGGCTGTGAGCAGGACAGAGCAGAAATCGTGTTTATAAGCCGCCTCCAGGACTGCACCACGGTTTAATCGGGTATGAAATCACACTGATCTCAGAGCCACCTTCCAGAAGTTATTTGTAAGTGAAGTCCTAATGCAGACAGGGCTCTTATTATTCCTCCTGATTTGCCTCATTGCCCATGGCCTTTAAAATGTTGCTTTCACATCTTCCTGCTTATCTTCCATTCCCGCTCTGCCAGCTCAGAAATAATCCAAGCAGGACCCATGCTCTGGGTGACTTCTGCTCCTCTCTCTGAGCTGTGTTAGCATTGGCTGGTATCTGTCATGTTCCCTGGAAAAACAGGAATCACTCTGAGACTCCTGGGGCAACAGATTTTCCAGGGGAAAGAGAGAGGAGGAGCTTGGTGCATTAAATGGCTCAGAAATGCCCCATGGTTGTGTTTTCTTTAATCTCTCTCTATGCAGCCTCAGTCCCACAGCTCTTCCCCACCAGTCCCTCCCCTGTAAGAATGCTGCTGAGAAACAGTCAAAAATCCTTCCAGGCAGAAGTAAAGTTCACCTCTATGGCTTCATATCCTCTGTCTCAGAGGACTGCGTGTTGTGGCTGAAGCTGCCCCAGAGCTGTCCCACTCCATGCCCTGAGCTCTGAGGGACAGAGCAGCTCCAGAACTCACAGGTCTGCTTTGTTTTTTTGTTTTGTCTGTGTTTCTCGTGTGTTTGCAACACTTACTGCTGCCCATGTGATCAGTCCTGACCGACCCCTTCCTGTGGCTGCGCTCCCACCTCTCCTCAGCCCAGGAGCCAGAGTGTTCTCACCTGCAGTGAGGGGTGGGAAAAGGCAACTGTGGGGCAGAGGATGTGTCTGAGCAGCCACGAGCCAGAACACTCTAAAATCTGGGGGTTATTGACTCTCACCTTTCAAGGGGAAGCTGAAAATTTTGAGGTTTTTTGCTGCCTCGCTCAGCTGTGGGGCTGCAGCATCTCCACCTGCTGTGCCCAGTTCTGAGGAATTCTCATCTTGACAGCACTTCAGAGCTGAGAGAAAACCACCTCGTGGCACACTCATCCTTGGTTTAAGTAGGCACTGGTGAATTAACACAGAATTTAGAATCCATAGAAGGATTTTCCTGGTTTGCATGGGTCCAGCAGGTCCTGAGGGAGTGGATGCTGCAGAGCCCTGTGGCATTTTCCTTTCTGGCCTGTTGATCCCCATTAGGAAAGCCCTGGGTGCCACTGTGCCTGCTGCGAGAAACCCTCCTCAGCACATTAACAGAGCAGCAGAGCTGGCTCACAAATCACCAGCACCAGCCAAGGAATGTGGAGCTGGGGAAAGATCCGGGAGGATTTTGCCATTGCTGGCAGACTCAGTGTGGAGTGCTCAGGAGCACAGAGGCTGGGGAAGCAGCAAGGGCCAAATCTCTGTGTCATAAAGGTGCAAGCTGGGCAGTCCAGATAATGTGAGTGCAGTTTCCCTGTGCTCCTACAGTGAGTTTGGCACAGGGATAGGAGCCCAGGGCCATTGCTGCGAGGTTTGCTCCTCCTCTGGAGGGGTTTCCTTCCCTCAAAGGTGCAGACAGAACCCGAAAGACACTGAGCTCCAGGAGCAGTCAGTATTTCTCATTTTCAGTCCCCATAGAAGGTAAAGCTGTTTTCTGCTGACTTCCTCTATACCCTCTATACCCTCTGCAACTTCTAATTTTTGCAGCCTTGGAAAGCAGCTGCTCTGTCTGTGCTGTGACAGGATGGCACAGGGTGTTTGGTGGGTGAAGCACTTCCCCTGGGCTCCCCACGTTCAGCTCGTTGCAGTCCCACTTCCACCACTGGCAGGACTGCAGCAGGTTCCTCTTCTGGAAACTCTTCTGCTCTGTGATTCCCCATTCAGTGCTCAGGAAAGGCTCAGCTGCTATTTAAAAGTGTTTGCTCATTACAGTGGTTTTGACCAAGCCACCCCATCCTGAACCTCAGAGCTGTTCAGTGGGGCTGCAAGAGCCAGCCCTGCATAGGAATGTCACCCAGGGAGGCTTCTCCTCCTGCTTTAAATGCAGAAAGAGATGCTTCAAGGCTTCAAACACTAATGTAAAATAATAAATGAGTTTTCATGAGGGAGAAATAAAACAGAACAAACCAGCTTGTGAAGAAAGACAACCTAGGAGTGATGGCAAGAACAGGTGCCATGCAGAAATATATTGCTCAGAAATGAGGACTAATTTACACTGTGCAGCCATGGAGCTCTGTGTGCCCCACACAGCTCCTGGCATTCCCCCTTTCCCACTTAGAGAGATAATTAGGAAACATTAGTCAGCCAGCTCAATGCTCAATCACTTCAGGGAGAACTTGCCCTTGCCATTTATTGTCCTGGGTTTCACACTTCTCTCCTCTCTGCTCTCATGACTGCAGAGGCACGGAAGTTGCTCAGGGTCCCAGGGCTCTGTCCATCACAAAAAGAAATTCCCCTACACACAGAGTGTAGGGTCATTCAAAGAAAGCACAACCATTCTCTTAGGTGATGGTAATTTCCAAGTATATTTCTGTTTTCCACTTCTTTTACACCTTGGTCTGGCCAGAACAGGATTAAGTGCTGCAGAGAAAGAGCCCAGCATGGCAAATGAGGTAGCAACAAATTCCTGCTTCTTATCAGAGCACTCAATCACTGTCAGGAAAGTCATCACCAACCCAGCAGCTCCCAGAGTGCTTTTTCCAGAGAAATTGCTAAACAGCTTCAGGAGAGAAAGCAACATTTCTTCCCATTGCCTGTAATTAATATTTTAGGTGTGGCAAGAAGCTCCCTGCCCAGGGAGGCCAGTGTCACGTGCTGAGAAGCAAAGGCTGTGGGATCCATGGAAGGCCTCCCAGCAAAGGGACATTATGTCCACATGAACGGCCAATGGATGAATAAACGGTCATGGAGAGGAAAGGAAACCACCTGAAGAGATTAGAAAGCCTGGGATTGTTCCTGAGCTGGGTCTGTGGTAGGACTGGGTGAGGAATTATCTGTCAGCTTCATGTGGGACAGCACAGCAAAGCTGGGACAAACGAGCCCTTACTGGAGGCTTCATGATCAGTTTGCTCAGCTCCAGAATGGCAGGAATGGGGCTGGGCAATGCCTCACCATGGTCATTTCCAACCTTACCCATCCTGCGCTTCTCTGAATGCAGGCAGTGTCCTGAGGGGTCCTAAATATGACACATAAATGTATATGATATGCACATACAGAGATAAAAAGGCAAATTTAATTTTCTCTCAGCAGGCATTTCCATTTATCAAAATTATCAACAAAATTTCTTCTCGTTTTTTCATAGACAAATATAGTTGCTAGATTGAAGTTGCACCAGAGCAGTCATTCAAAAATAACGAAGAATCAGCTTCCCAAATGAAAAATCTCCCTCTTGTGTCATAAAAAACACTTTTCTGTATTACTTTTGGAGATGTGATGGCTGTTAAATCTTACATAATGTAACACAAGCCTTCCTGAAGTGCTGAGAAAGCCAATTCAGATGATGCTAGAGTGCCAAGGAATGGGAGGGAAACACTTAGCAATTGAAATTACAAATTGCCTGATTGAAAAAGGGTTTTCCCAAATCCTTTGAACTGGAGCTGCCTCTTGGCTGCTCCAATACTCCAGCACTTCACAAAGTAACTGGAAGGAAGGGATGTAAGGAGCCACAGCCTGGCTCTGAGGGCTGGGAGTGACTTTTCCCACAGGGTGGGAGCAGAGGTTGGGAGCAGCTGCAGGAGCTCCTGAGTGGAGCCTGCAGTGGCTTCATGGCTCAGGTTCAGTCCCCCGGGGCTGGGCAATCAGCAGCCACACTCTGGCAGAGCCAGAAACCTGCACTTGGGTACCCCTGTGTTCCCAAGAGAGGCTTTTTCTCAAGGGATAATGCTGGAAGAATTCTACACTTCTTTTGCATGCTCATTTTGGAAGACTGAAGCTTTTTTTTTGCTTACATACCATATATTTTTATGAAATGCTTTATTCCCATTTCCCTTTGGTATAATTGGATTTTTCTCAGTAAGCAACAAAATAAAAAAGGGATTTAGAGCATCTTTTCAGCATTCACTAGTTTAAAAGCAAACAATATCCCCACACTTAAAATCAAGAGTGCATTTTGAAAAGCAAGGCAAGGCAGTAACTTCTATTTTAAAAAGCCCTACAAGTTTTATGAAGCTATTTTACACAGCTCCAGAGTTTCAGAAGGGAAGGGAAAAACACTCAGTCAAACCGGGAATACATTTTTATAGCCACAAATTTTCTAAAATGAGACTATAGATCTTGTGTTAATATGGGGAGCCTTCAGAAATACACACCCACATGCCAGCACAAACAACACACAGCTCTAGAGATGGATGTCATACAATATTTAAAAAGAAAAAATACATAATTCCCAAGGAGGCAGGACTGGCTCTTTTCCCAGATGGATTCCCCTTCCGACAGCATCAAGAACATGACGGATGTGTTTCTTCCTAATTGTTTGTGTTTGTGGTTTATCTCTCTTGCCTGTGATACTTCAGGAGAAATCTCTCTCTCACCACTTCGTTCCCTCCTGGGAGTTTTTTGGAGGTTGATGCTCACCAGCAGGACATGAGCCCATCCCAGTTCCTGCTCTGGCTTCCCAAAGAGCCGAGGCCTCCTGCTCCCATCCCTCAGCACCTGCAGCTCCCACGAGCCCCTGGCTCTTACCTGGGACTCCTGCCACAGGTTGCACACCAGCCACAGGGAACCAGAACCTCCCTGCAATGCCTGTGCTTGTCCTCATCTGTCTGCAGGTACCGGAGCCATCTGGACCTGTCCTCTCCTTGGCACAGCTCTGTTGTTTCCTTCCACCAGAAATCCACCCTGCACAGACTCAGGGTACCTGATTTTTCGCCTGTATCTGACACACCTGGGGATCACAGAATCACAGAATGGCCTGGGTTGCAAGGGAGCTCAAAGCTCATCTCTTTCCACCCCCTGCCACAGGCAGAGACACTTTGCACATCCCAGGTTACTCCAAGTCCTGTCCAGCCTGGCCTTGGACACTTCCAGGGATCCAGGGGCAGCCACAGCTTCTCTGGGCACCTGTGCCAGTACCTCTACTGCATGTTAAAAAATGAAAAGTAAAAAGTGACCAAAGAGCGTGGAGAGAGGTGTCTTCCAGACCTGGAAAGCCTCTTCCTTCTCCTGTGTAGACGATTTATTGCCCCCTCAATTGCAGACCAGTGGGCAACTGAATATATTCTTAACTTTTAGTATATTTTTTCTATATGGATTCAGCTATGAAACATTTTTCCTCTCAATTGCACTAGCATTCAAGGCTGTAGTTGTTTATTTGCCACCCCTGAGACCACCTAGGAGGTTTAGGACTCTCAGTCCCTTCAGATGTTTGCTCTGGGTTCACCAAGTGTCCTTACCAAGCCCCAGAACAGAGAAGCTTTTGGTGCCAGATGTTCCCTGATGTAACTCATGCACTCAGGCTCAAATCATCACTAGTCAATCAGCCTCATGCAAAGCTCTTTCTGCACAAAGGTCTCCTTTCTCCTGTGTTTCCAGGAGTGGGACTGGGCAGCATCAGGAATGTTTGCAGCAGGAATGACCAGCAAGCAGACAATCCCGCCGACGGTCTGTGCTAGCCTGGAAATGCAAGGAAATACAACCCCTCCCTTGCTATTTGAGATGTGAATGCTTTAGGTGTGTTTTGTGGAACTTGGAAAAACAGCTCCAGCGCAGCCGCTCCCGAGCAGCGGAGCAGGGTCTGAGCAGGAGCGCCGCGGACACGCGGGGGCGCGGCAGCCCCGAAAACCGCACCGGAGCCGCGGGGCCCGGAGCGCTGGGGCTGCGCACCCGGGCCGCACCGCTGGGCACAGCTGGGCACAGCTGGGCTGCACCGCTGGGCACCGCTGGGCACAGCTGGGCTGCACCGCTGGGGACAGCTGGGCACAGCTGGGCTGCACCGCTGGGCACCGCTGGGCACAGCTGGGCTGCACCGCTGGGCACAGCTGGGCTGCACCGCTGGGCACCGCTGGGCACCGCTGGACCGCACAGCTGGGCACAGATTGGGCACAGCTGGGCTGCACCACTGCACACACCCGGCAGCACACCTGAGCACAGCCGGGCCACACTGCTGCCTGGGACCTGCCTGGGAGCGCACACCACGATGCAGCCCTTACAGCCAATGCACAAGCACAGGACGGTCCATGTGTTCTGGGAACGGGAATGTTCTGGGAACGGGAATGTTCTGGGAATGGGCACTCACCCCCTGCTGACCATCACCACTCACTGTGGATCTCTGCCCCTCCTCCCTTTTCCCCCTAGAGCCCATTTTTTCCAGAGGATGAGATGCTGTGCCAGCTTGCAGATCCCCACGGCAGGCTGCACGTACTGTGCTCGCAGGATGTGGCGACTTGTCAGCTCTTTTTTCCCCCTCAACTTCCTTCATCTGTGGCACTCCACGAACCCCCTTCCCCTTTTCTCCAGCCGCAGACAGCGTGAGCTCAGAGTGAGCAGCCTCCTGCAGACAGCCCTGTGCCAGCAACCTCCTCCTCCCAGGACATGCCCGGCTTTCTTGGAGCATCCCCTCCTCCAGCCCATCCTTGCTCCACCAAGGGCTTCACCCCCACGTCCTAGTAGGGGTGAGAAGGAAATAAAGATAAGCCTGTGGTATGAGCTGCCATCATTTTTCATGTGCATCATTAAGGGATGTCTGCCCTAAAATTTTATTTCAAGGATTACAGAAAAGACAACGGATGAAAAGCAGAGAGACAAGAGAAGCACAAGGTAATCACAATTAGATGTCTTAATACACCAGCAGTTTGGAAATGCCAGAAGGGCACTTCCAGCCTGGCACAACTCAGGAGAGGCAATCCATGTGAGTTTTTTCCTTCATGGGCTCTGGAGTCTTCATGATCAGAGGCACAGCAAAACTTCCACTACTTACCAAGGCTGGGAAATAACACTCAGACAACCATGTCTAGACAAAACCATCTTCTGAATGTACTAGGCAGGAGATCCCGATGGTTAGAGGTGGCATTGTCGCTGTGTAAAGTGACATCGTGTCACTGTCCCCATGTGACACGATTTTGCAGAGGATGCTGACACTGCTGGTTTCATGGCACGTGTCACAGGCCCTGCGCTGCAGCTCCGTGTGATCCAGCACTGCCCCCAGTTAAACACACGGGATCACAAAACCAATTAGGCTTGAAAAGAGCTCTGAGATCACGGAGACCAATCTGTGACCGAACACTGTCATCCAGACCAGAGCACTGAGTGCCATGTCCAGCATTTCCTTAAACACCCCCAGGGACAGCCTCCACCTCCCTGGGCAGCCCATTCCAATGCACAATCACCCTTTCTGTGAAGAATTCCTTCCTAATGTTCAAACTAAACCTCCTTGGTGCAGCCTAAGGTGTTCCCAATAGCGGGAAAAGCCATTAAAACTGTTTCCAGCTCTCTAGAATCAGCGTGTTAGCAAGCACAACTGATGGAAAGCTCAGAAGCGGAACGATTGGCCATGCTCTCCACAGAAAGGGCTCGTTCCCATTCCTGCTGCCCCACCGGCTTAGCAGAGTGCTGGGTAAGCAGCTCTGGCAGCAAAAAACCTGCTGCCCTCAACAGCGTCAGTGACCCCATGGCTGAGGCATCCACGGGCAACATTCCCTCCAGCAACCCTCTCCAGCATATTCAGGGCTCTTTTCCTCAGCTTTATTTACCTCAGCGGGTAAATACAGCGAAACGCTGTTTTTTCCACAGCACCTCTGCCCAGAAGAGTTGCTCAGCCCCTGGGGAAGTTGTGCCCCACCAGGGGGAAGTTGTGCCCGGCAGTGAGGGCTGTGCCCACGCCGAGGGCCTGCCCAGGTGAGTCACTGCCCAGGTGAGTCACTGCCCAGGTGAGTCACGCTGCAAAGCAGCGCTGTTGGAGGGCTGCAGCACAAAGAAAATAGAGATATTATGAGCACCTTTGGGCAAACCACCAGTGTCGAGAGTGAGTCCAATTTCAGGTGCCATGAGGGGAGCAGGACCCGGAGGTGTCAGGGGCGAGGGAGAATCCTGGAATGACGAGGGGCCACGGCTCAGAACCACCGCGAGGGCGCGGCTCTGCCACGGCCAGCACGGGCACTGGGCTCCAGCCCGGCCTGAGCTGCGCGGAGGCCTGGCCCTGGCCCTGGCCCTTGCCCTGCCCTGGGCTCGCACGGCCCTTCCCGCGGCCGGCACCGGCACCGGCTCCGGGACCAGCCCGCGACCATGGGCCGGGGGCGGTGCCTCGGCCCCGCCCCGACGGAAGTGACGCGCCAATCACCGCCGCCCGCTCGCTCCTCCGCGAACAAAAGGGATTTTCACGGCGGCCCCGCCCACCGCGCTGCCTCCATTGGCTGTGCCCGCCCCAGCCCCGCCTTCCCCACGGCGGATTGGCCCGAGGCCGCCGCTGCGGCGGCGCTGATTGGCGGGC
>VWYI01014350.1:333384-383422 GCA_013399455.1 Anthoscopus minutus | reverse complement strand
CCGCAAGCGGCGGGGAGGAGGTGGGAGCGGGAGCGAACGGGGGGCGCGGAGGCCGATGGGCGTTACCGGGATCCGGGCGTCGCTGCGCGGTCCGGTCGGGCCCGGTGGACCGGGAGGCGGTGGAGCCGCTTGTTGCTCCCGCACCCGCCTTCCTTGCCCGCGGCCGCGGCTCCGCTGTGGCGTTTCCCTTTGTTCGCCGCGGTTGTACCGGGCCGGTGCGGCGCGGGAGCCGCCGAGCCCGGCCCCTGCCACCGCTTCCCCGGCTCCCGGACGGTGCCGGTGCCGGCAGCCCCGGCCGTGCCGCTGTCCCGGGCTGACCCGCGGTGTTCGCCCGTCCCGGAGCCGGGGTCAGGAGCGATCGTGTGGCAGGAGGGCCGAGGCTGAAGGTCAAAGGAGCCAGCGGTGGTTTCAGTTCTCTCTCAAGGAGCTTCAGTTGCTGCACAGGGGATTCAAGGACCCACATAAAATCCATGCTCAAAAATTTGCTATTTTGGTTCCTTCTGAGTATTGCTTCAAAAACTAATGGGATGAGGATGGGGTTTTTTTTGTGGGTAATACCCTTTCTCCTTTAGGGCTGAGATACAAAACACTTGTCATTTTAACCTAATTCTCCACAGTTCTGTTGCAATGCCAGCATTGTGGATACACAATTATTAAGTCTACGTTAGGTGTTTTTCCTTACATAAGCATACGTAATTATTGAAACAACTCAAACACCACCCGATACACGCAGAAGCAGTTTTGGGAACTTGTCTGTCAAGACTTCTCAAACTGGTCATTGAGGTTCAACCATGAATGTGATTACACGACTGCCCGTGCTGGCTCCTGGAAAATATCAGTTCTTCTTCAAGAACACAGGAAGGAGAATTAAGCTGATTCAAGATCATTGACACTGGGGCATTGTTGCGTTGGTGTAGGTTTAGGAGATACCCTCCTTCAGAGGAAGAAAGAACAAGAAGCTTTGTTCTTCGTGGTGTGTTTTTTTAAAAGTGGAAGAGTTTTGGGCAGAGGATCTTGAAGCTTCCCCTAGGCAAGCTGCCCTCCCCATGCCTCGGGCTGTGCCTTGGGCTCCTACCCCTGACTCCGAGGCTGGCTGAAGTGGTGGGTGAGGTTCTCCTGTGCTGGCAACATTCTTTCAGTCTGTTCAACATTCTTTCAATTGGTTCATGCCCCTGTGAGTATGAGACCAGTGAAATGTAACCTGGCATGGTTTCATAATCATCTCGCCCTGATTGAGGGTGCGGAGGAGCTGCCACGGGCTGCAAGCTTATCTGTTGTGTTCCTCAAGTGGCACATGCCAGAGATAACTCCCCCTGGTCTGCTGGCTGGCGTGGTTGTACTTACACTTCAACTGCTCTTGATGGTCATTTCCAGTTAAATACTGGGAAATAACTTCCTTAGAAAAGTTTTATGTTCTTGGAGTGTGGGTATGGGTCTGTCGAGGAGACTGCAGCGGTCCATAGCTGGAAGCTCACCTTTAAGCAAGCAGAAAGTGATTATCTTTGTTTATGCTCTAAACTCTGGCTTATTGTCCAAAAATTGTGGTGTATCTCAGACTCAGGGAAAATATTTACATCATCAGACTAAACAAACAAGGTCTTTGTCGTTTGTGATCTGTGTGAGTGCACTCAGTGTATTTCCCTGGATGCAAAAGGGGTGAAGTGCCCTGGGAATTGTGGGGTCTTGTTTCTGATGGTGGGAAACTGTCTGTTGGTTAAAGGTTTGGAAACAGGCTCAGTTCCCCGGCTGAAGTGGCCCAGATCCCTTTGGTAGAATGAGACTGTTTGCAAGGGGCAGAACTGGGTAATTTCATAGAGTTGGCATGATCTTTTGGTAAAAAGTGACATGAAGGAAGGCACAGGGGTGTGTAGCTTGAAAGCAGCCCTGGAAAAGTCAGCTCAGGAGCCTGGAGGGCTGGGAATGGATTTGGGTTTAGATTTGGATAGGGGAAAAGACGCTCAAATACATGCTTATTGGCTCTTTGATCCAGAGATGCTTCCTGTTCCTGTAAAATAACAACATCAAATGAACTGGGCTTTTTTTCCTCCCAGTTTTCAGCTCCCAAGTACAGAGTTGGCCCTTAAAGGGAATACTTGGGATTGTGATCCATTCAGCATAACAAACATCTGCCTGGGGTGCTCTAAGAGTTCCCTGCAGATCACTGGAGAATACAGGTACATTTTGGTGGGGTTTTTTGGAGCAGTGACTTTATTTGTTGGTTCTGCTGCCAGTCTGTTCCCTCAGCAGTGTGGAGTAACTGGTGCAAACAAAGCAGGTGGAGATCTGTTGCAGCAGGTAGCACATGAGGAAGGTGAGGCTATGCCACTTATGTACCTTTAATGTTGCCTTGTATTGTTGGATAAATGATTGCTGTGCAAGCTGGCTCCTGCTCTTTATTTCTCTTAAGTATTTTTACCTGTATATTTTAGGACAGGGCCTGTTTATGTTATTAAGCTCATTAAAGACTACAGAGGCATGGTAAGAATAGCATGGCTTATTCCTATAACACTGGGAAGTACAAGTCACAGTGGGAGTAGTTAGAATAAAGAGTGGAAATTATTACTGCCCTGACTAATAGCTTTAAAATACCAAACTGCAGCTGGTAGCTGTCCTTGCTATAAGACTGAGCTGTTTGGTAGCTCTTGGGGAGATGCAGCTGCACATTTCATCTCTTTTTAAGGGAAAAGCAAGGATGCCATCATGTTGAAAGTCCATGTTCAACGCTTACTGTCCTGGGGTAACAGAAATGTATGATACACTTTGTTCTAGGATCTCCAAGGAAGCTTTTTGTAATGGTTTATAATGCCCCAACACTGCTGTACCTTGTGAGGAGTATCTGACAATAAAAGTTGTTTCCCCTTGGTATTGATTCAGTCTCAGAACCTGAGAGTTTAGTCTGAGATGGTTTTGAAATCAAGCTGGGCATCTCCTAAGCAGTTGTTTGGTTATTCCACATCTGAAGGCTGCCCAGGGAAGTGCTGCAGCTTTGACATAAGCACCAGCACAAACATGGTAAATATCAAAAAGTAGAACCAGGCTGTGTCTTTTCTCACTCTGTGTGGCTACTTCTGTTTTAGCATTTCTTTGCTTCTTTTGCTCTCTCTTCCCATTTTTCTAAGATGACCAAGTTGTAAATCATGCTCCTTCCTCGTGGTCTCAGCCAGCCAGGCTCCCCATGGTGACAGAGCCCTCCTGCCTGTCCAGGGCTGGGGGAGCTGCTCAGGCTCCCACCCTGGACATCTCCATCATGTCCATTGACTGACCAGAAGAGTGACCAGCACTGTGCCCTAGCCCACAAAAATGTGATTTTTAAGTCAATACTTTGAGTTTCCTAAATTGTGCCTTTGTGTCAAGTCTTGAGCAGGGTTTTTTGACACGATGACAAATACGAGCAGATCTCCCAAACCTTCCACTCGTGGATTTTCCTCTTGGATATGCAAATGGGCCTGCAGGAGGGAACAGAAATGCAGTGCTGACAGATCTGTGGTGTCCAGTTCAGTTTGGTTTTGGAACAGCCAGGTGTGGTCACTTCCAGTGGTGTTTCCTTGAGCAGCCCATGCCAGCGGGAGGGTGAGTCAGGAGAGCCTGTAAGAAACATTGCTGCTGGAATTTCATGTAAAGCACTGTGTCAGGCAGGAATGTGAGCCTGTGATGAGACACTTCCCTGCTTAGCAGAGGGGCACAGAGCAGATCTCTGATTTCTCTTGCTGTGTGAAGACTACAGAACTTTCTGTTCCCAGCGACTGGAAAGCTGCTCTGGCACGAACAAGACAGAACTTGCTTTTGTGTATAACTCTCCAAGGCACATTTATGCAAATCAGTTGTTAAGGAGCAGTGACTTCAGACAAACTAGACTTCAGCTGAATGTTTTAGCTGGATAGATTTCTCCAGTAGGGGCTAATTTAACCCCTTATCACTTGCCACTGGAGTTTGTTATCTCTGAGTAACTTCTTCATGCTGTAGCATTTTCTACTTGACACAAAGTGTGGTGAGGGATGGACATTGACTTGGACTAAGAAAAGTGTATTTGATGGTTGTGTAAAGCACAAGACTGTATCCATGGGTATATTTGCATCAGAGACAAGGATTTAGTCTGAAATTATTTCCATTTTTAACAAAATAATGTAATAAAAAGGCTTATTACTGGACAGTGTTTAGTGTATCAGCAAAGATGCAAGGGAATATAAAGCTTCTTTATGTGCAGTTCAGATGATGGATCTCTTTCCTAGGCAGTAAAATGACATTTAATAAATGATGCTGATATTGAAACAATTTGAAAGAGTAGTAATGAAGTGTGTATTTTCTGTGGTATTGATTTTAGTGAAGTGGTTTGGGCCTGTTCCATCAGGATGGCTAATGGCATTCCCAGGAATTGTATCCCAGCTCTGCAGCATTCCCATCGCTGCTGAGCTCCTGTGGGTGGCCCAGTTTGGCCTCCATTCATCACAGCTCCTCAGTGATGTTTGCAGCTGTGTGAGGCAGATGTGTAATCAAGATTACTGTTAAATACCCATGTTTTTCCCCTCTCCTGTTAACTTTGGCTACTTCTTGGTGAATATGGTCAGGTTGCACACTGCCATCACCATCTGCGAGTGCATATGTTCCTGCCCCTTGGGAGAAGGTGACAAATGCATCTTCTACAACTGGTCTTGGAAGCTGGGGAGAAAATTATCCCCCCTCAGGGCTAGTTGCAATCCAAAAAACTGGAAGCTGGAGTTAAATGGAGATTATACATCATAGCTTTGAATACTGGTCTTAATGTCCAAAGAAATACCTACTAAACTAGGTTTCATTATTTTTCAGGTTTTCAGGATGAATCTGGAAAAACTCAGCAAACCAGAACTACTGACGCTGTTTAGCATTCTTGAGGGAGAATTAGAAGCAAGAGATCTTGTCATAGAGGCTTTAAAGGTAGGTTTTAAGTATCAGGAGAAGAAGCAAACATGACAACAGCTGTAAGTTCTGCAGAGTCCTTGTGTCCAAGGTGAAGTTCAGAGGTAAAGATTTATTACTGGTTCAGAATCCCATCTTAATATCAGCAGTATATGCTGTATATTATTTTTGTCTTGGAATTCATTGCTGGAAGCTGGCTGCAAGAAGCAGTTTGATATTGAAATACCAAATAGTGTTTGCTAATTTAAATACAGTGTTAGGTGTGTGTTTTCTATTGAAATACCAAATAGTATTTGCTAATTTAAATACAGTGTTAGGTGTGTGTTTTCATCCTTTCTGAGGAAGAACCATGTGTTTCTGCTGTATAAAAGGTCTACCAGAATTCCTTTGTAGGTTTTTTTTTTCTCCTTTAGCAGGGAGGGCTGCTTAAAGCAGAAACTCTTCTCTCCAAGAGGGATCACAGATTAGTCTTTTCGTGACAATAATGTCACACTAAGTAAAAAGCATCCTGGCTTTGTATTGACTAAGCCACCATAAGCTGGCACTGCTGAGAGCAGCAGCCCTGAGTGCTCAGCTACTTATTCTTTCCCTTTGCTGGCACGAGCATTAGTGTAACCCTCCAGGGAGGCAGATGCCAGCTACAACTGCTCCAAAAAGCCACTTCCAATCCATGTCAGTGCAGCTGAGGTCGTGGTGCTGTGGGAGCACGAGGCAGGGGTGCTGCTGGAGCCTCTTCTTGCAGGTGGCTGAGAGCTCTGGGCTGCTGCTGGCCTGGATCAGGGGGTGTGGGCTGTGCTGCTCTCTGCACAGCTTGCTGTGTTAATATTGAGCCTGGGAATTCTTTTGGAAAACAGATTGTCTGTGTGTGATTTTCTGCTCTTTGAAGGATGCCTGCTTGGCACTCAGCCTCAGTAAAGTGGAAAAAACTGTGGTAGAAGTGATGGCAGGGGTCAATTTTGGAAGAAATTAGTTGTGCCAGGGTTGAATCTTGAAGGCTTTTTCAAGCTGACCTGTTACTGCTCATGATGTATAAAACTTGCAGCTATTTCAAAAGAGGAATGGCAGCTTGCAGGCCTGAGAGCTGCAGGGGCTTGCTTTTCCAGCAAAAGCTTCTCCAGCTTGATTCCAAACACCTTTTAGGGGAGTGGAGGCATATCCTTCTCCAGAACAGTCAGGATGCTTATGTTTGGTTTTAGTTTCTTTTGCATTTAGATAGCCCTGTTGTTCTGGAGGAACATTGTTACCCTCTGAAAACTATTGATGAGGCAGAAGATTTATTTTCTGTTTTGAAACACGCTTGCAAGTGTCTGCTCTGTCCTGAGATCCATTTTTTCACTGTGTGTGGTCAGAATGTGTTACCAAAACAAGCCTCCCTTCAGTGTTTCAGTGTGAAATGTGAACAATGGAGCAGAGACCAGTGGGAGGAAATGTAGCAGCTCCATTCCAGGGGCTTTTTAGTGCCTACCTTAGAGTAGTGCAAAGCAATTATCTTTCCTGTTGAAATTTAACCTGCAGTCCCCTCTTGTGTGAGGAGATTAATACATTAAGAATACTCTTTGACATAATTTGTCAGGTACTCATAACTGAGAAGAAATTAAACGAAATTGTAACCTATGCTTGATAATTATGGAGTATAAAATACTGAGCTAATCAAAGGTTGGGGCTATTTTCTCCTTCCTCTGTCAGGAATATGCTGTAGTGGGGATCATCGGGGGATTGTGAGGAAAACTGGAGCTGGTGGGAAAGGGCAATGAAAGCTTCACTCCTGAGAGTGATCTCAGGGAAGAATTGCCCCCCTGGGAGCTGGGCTGTGCCTGCAGCACTGTGAGTGTTGTAGGTCTCCAGTTCTGCTGTTCTTTGGGTCCCTGTAGTGGTTTAGATTTGTTGATTTGAATTTTTTGGTTAATGTATTAAATAAACGTGGTGGGTTTAGAGTTAGTTAAATTTATTAGTGTATTTTTATTTTTTTTTGTGAGATATGATTTCAGGAGAAGGGTAAGAATAGGTTTAAATTTTAAGATAATGAAAAAAGTGTTATTTACAAAGCTTGAGTGATGCTGCAGCCCAGGCCTGGCCTCCTGCTGGTAGCAGCTCTGTTGCCCTTGCATGGAAGGAAAAGTCATGTAACTGCTTCATCTGGTGCCAGGGCAGAGGCTCAGCAGCAGAGAAATTCCAGCTTTGCTGTGTCCATTGATTTGGAATACACTGCTAGAGCAAATCTGGCCTTACACTGTTTTTCTCATTGTTTGCTGATAGTAACTGTGGTAACAGCTTTACCATGCCTCACTGCCTTGAAAGACTTTGTGTCTTGTGACTAATTAAAGGAAACCTTGCTAGTCTGTTTACTCACGTTTTAATGCATAAAAGTGCTGCCCTGAAGAAAAAACAGCTTCTAAAACTGAATTAAAGATTTGCACTCCTGAGAGCATTTAGTTTGACTTGCATATATTGGATAAATTGAGTTGGAGCTGTCTGGCGTGGTCTCACAGCTCTCCCAGTTCCCCAGGTGTCATGGACAATGTGTCCTGTCTTGGCTGCTGGGTTTTTTTGGAAGAGCCCTAGTTTTATGTTAAATGTGGGTGTATGTTGGGAGCAGGTGGAGTTCAATCCTCTGGACTTCCTTAGGGGATTGCATAATCCTAAATCAGAGCAGTGATTTCCTACAGCAGTTATGTTAAACATGTAGATGTCAGTGGCTGGAAATCAGAATTTTATCTGCCTGTTTGCTTCCCATGCAGTAACAAAAACACATTTCCCTTCATGGGCCAGTTTTACTTCTTCTTCAGATTTAAATGATCCTGAGCTCTGGTTTTTGAGTCAAATCCTTTGGTACCTTATAGAAAAGGACAGGCACTTGCAGAGGAGAAGTACTTTAATTTGTAAACGTGTCGTCTGCTTGTAGTACAGTCTGCAATAATTGATATTCCTGCACGCTTGGAGACAAACATTTTGCATCTGGCATTTAGCAGAGAGAATCCATGCATGCAGATGACAAAGCTTAAAATAGTTTTCTTCTCCCTCATGGTATCAGGCACTTGTTGGCTGGCACTGGCCCCGTTTCTCTCTCTGTCAAACCTGAGCTGCTGAGCTGGGTGTTCCAGACACTGCTTGTTGAACTCACTTCTTTTTTCTCCCTCTCTTCACCCCCTCTCCCCAGATCTTTCTTCCTTGCTGTCTAACAAACTGACTGGATTCAAAATATTCTTTCCCAGTGCTTCAGTTTGCTTCCTCTTGTTTTAAAACCTCTTTGGAAAAAAAAAAAAAGGTGTTTGTTGGGGTTTTTTTTTGCCTGAAAGTAGCTTCCTGTCCACTACATAAATCTCAATGTTCTCCTTGGAACAGATTTTAAACCTCACTTCTTATTGTGCTCCTTTTCCTGTAGTTTTAATTGTGTTTATATCATCCAAAAAACCCAGATGCTGTCAGAGAGTTGCATAATCCTGAGAGTTAGATTCTCAGTCCTGTTGCTGTGTAGGAAGGATTGCATGAAGCACAGGTTTGCCTTCTGAAATAGCACACCACAACTGGAAACAATTCAATATTTAAATGGATCTCTGTCGCTGCATTAGAGCACTTTGTTCACTCCCCTCTGTTCTTTTTATTAAAGAGAGATTTCCATACATTAGAACTGAAGTTCTGTTTACTTTTGGAAAATAGGAAACAGCTTTCTGGCTTATTCTTTTATGTTAATAAGGCATCAGGCAATTTACACTGGAATAGAAACTATTTTGTGTTAATGACTGGGAGCTGGTGTTCATCTCTTTGCTTCTGAGTTCAGTGATTCACTGTAAAGCAGCATTAATGCAAAACTGGGTGCTGCTTGTCAGTGGATTTAGAAATTAGGTTTACAGTGCAGTTTCAAAAACTTAAGTCTACCTCTTGTTGAAATAAAAAGTGCAGTAATACAAAACCTTCCTGCTGTTAAATCTTTCACAGATGGGGCAAATTTGGCTTATGCATCACTTAAAGAGCAGCTTCCATGGAGCAGTGTTCCCATGGGTGCTGCTTTGCTGGAATGCAGGCATTCCTTTTCTTGCAAGCTTGGGGAGTTTTTTATTTAGTTCCTGCTGGAAGCAGCACTGTTTGCCAGTATCTCTCCAAAACTCTCCTCACCTTCCCAGTCTCCAGGTGTGTGCTGAGCAGGGAGCTGTGGGAATGGCTTCCATGCTGGAAGGGCTCTGCTCTGGATTTCAGCTGGGTGTTGCTGGGTTCCCTGGTTTTGGGGGGACCAAAGGGCAGCTCCTGAGCACGGGGCAGTCCCTGCAGCACCA
This sequence comes from Anthoscopus minutus, assembly GCA_013399455.1. Taxonomy (NCBI): domain Eukaryota; kingdom Metazoa; phylum Chordata; class Aves; order Passeriformes; family Paridae; genus Anthoscopus; species Anthoscopus minutus. Next base: position 374,258 of record VWYI01014350.1, on the reverse strand, counting down.
GCCCAGGTGCTGGGAGCCAGGCACAGCCAACCTTGCACCAGAAGTTCCCAGGGAAGGGAGTTGCAATTTTGTGCTGCTTGACATTTCCTGAGAAAACTTCTTCTGTTTTTCAGAGCTGATAACAGGTCTTACATTGGGCAAATGGGGGTAGCTGTCGTTTATCAGGTCTGCTCACTTGATATATGATGGCAATTAAACAGATGCTGCATTTGAACACTTTACTTGGTGGCTCTGTGCCTGGCATTGCTGCAGAACTGGAGTTAGTGCAGCACTGGAAACCCCACTCCAGCATTTTGACATTTGTTTTTGGGCAAAGCAAGTGGTCCCCACCCCCATTTCCCTTCTCTGTCAGTGCCTGCTGTGACCTCAGCCTGTCTTTATTCCCAACTTCTGTCTCTGGGGGGAGAAGCTAATAAGGAAGTTCAAGGCAGTAAGGAGCTATTTAAAGCTTATTCCACTCTCTGCTACATGAAGGAGGAACTTCTGTGCAAATTATTACTGGAGAACTGCAAACTCAGTAGCTGTAGTTAATTAAGAGTGTGTTTGTCTTGTACCAGGGTTAAAACCTGAATTCTGAAATTACAGGGAAGAGAAGTGCTCTACTTGATGTCCAAAAAACACTTGAAATAGGTCTTGGAAATTCCCTGTTTGATGTTCCAGTAAAACAAGTTGTAAAGATGACTGAAGAGAGAGAGAATATTCTGTCACATAAACAAGGTTTCAGTGGAAGGAAATACTTTATTTAAAAAAAATACAAAAATAAGTTATGGGAAACATTCATCCCAAAAGAGCCTAGAAGTCCCAAGAGGAAACAGCAGCTTTTTCCTAACAAAGCAAAGCCTTTGCTTTGCCTGCCTGCACAGGAAACATCTTTTCAGTTGGGTCAGATATTGCTTCTGCCCCATAAAATCAGAATTATCTCTTCCCAAACAAACTAGCAGTGGTCCACTGCCCATCCTTGAGCTCAAAGCCAGCCAGTTTCACATGGAACCCTCTCTGTTATGCCTAATTTTTCCAGTCTTCTGGAATTTTATTTTTAAGAGTAGTTCATTGTATATAGTTCCTTCTTGTCTTTAAAGGCACCCCAAGCTTATATGTTATCTTCTTTTCCTGTTGGGAGAGATCAGTTTCATAGACTTAAAAACTGCTGAATAATCCCTTTAGTTGCTCCTGGAATCTGAGTGTTTTGGTGGGAAATGGACAGTTCTGCATGTTTGGGATGGTAGAGGTGGAAGCTCTAAATTAGAAGATGGAATTGCACAGAATTGCATCTTCTTTCAAAGCACCATTGCTGCTGTTGGAGGTGTGCATGTCATCTCTGGTGTTCAGATGAAATTTTCCACTCCTTAACGCTGCATTTTGTAACTTTATTTCCACTTGATTTTCTGTGGATTTCTGTGCTGGAATCTGAGATCTAAGTTGATTTTTTTTCACTTTGGGCTCACTAATAGAGTGTTTCTCTTCCACCATCACATTCCTTCTGTTCTGAAAGTTGAAAGGACAAAATCAGAAGTATTGAAGATATTTGTACATGACCTCCAGTGGCAGAGAAGCCGAGCTGCAGAGCCCAGTGAGGAGCACAAGCCCTGGCAGAAGTCACTCTCTGTGGCACTTCCAGCCCTGTATAAAATGCCCTCTGGAGATTATTCCACTGTGACTTCATTTCCCAAGAGCTGCCTCAGTGGCTGAGGTTTCTGCAGGACCTGTAGCACTGAGGTGTCACAGGCTGGAAAATCCCTGTTTGCATTTCCAAGTGCACAGTGGCCCTGATGCCAAAACACTGGCTTTGTTTCTGCACACGTAGTGTGGTCAGTGTAGGATGACCTGGTTAATATTTTTGTAGTCTAGACAACTTTAATTAAATATTTGTGCTCTGCTGGCTACTAAAGAAGAATAGCTGGACTTGAGAAAGCTTTTAATGTTATGATAGTCTCATCTGTTTGTCATGCTAGTTCAGGAAAATAGTTAATTGCTCAAAGTAGCAAGGGAGAACTTCTTGTTCTTTCCCAAACAGGAAATAAACCACCCCACTGAATTCAACAGAGTTCAGAGCCCAGTGCTGTGAGGAGCAGAGGAAAACATGGCTTTTGTTACACCTTCAGTATTGCAAAAATCACCTTAATCTCAGCTTTTGGAGCTCTTATGTGGTAGAACTTGCCCAGCAGCAAAGGCAAGGTTTGTTCACACAGTTCCTCTGGTGCCTTTCTGAAGGGTCTCTCCCATGTTTCTGTGTAGAATGGCCAGCACTGGGATGAGCTGCGATTAAGCTCATCTGTCAAAGCAGTAAGGCCAGCTGGATGGAGATCCCAGTTCATATTTACAGACTTATTAATGATTGAGTCACTTAGAAATTCCCTCCACACTTACATGGAGCTTTCATTGAGTCATTTTTATAAATACTTCAGAAAAACAGAAGATTCCCTGTTCCCAAAAAAAAAAAAAAAAACAACCCAGCAAACTGTAGTTTTTCCTGTGATTCATTAAACCAGGACTGCCCCATTATCCAGGGCTGCTCTCCCATTTCCAGGGCTGATCTTTTCCTTCCTCTCCTTTTTATTATTGTGTAAAGTTAGAACAATATCTGAAGCTCTGATCAAAGGTGTCCACAGTTCCTGATGGATATTGCTGATAGGGAGGGAGGGGTATCTGTAAGTGTGAGCTGTTCCTCTGTGTTTGTTTACTGCAGGGTTAAAATCCAGCTCCAAACTGGAATCACAGGAAGGATGTCTCTAATTTGGTCATGGAGAAGATATTTTGGGTTGGGTTTTTTTTATGCCTTTTGTCAAGGTAATGCAAACACTTTTCCTTCTAAGAGCCCAAATCAATTTTTTTAGTCTATTTCACATTAATCACATGGCTGCATTTCAGAATGCAGGTGGGACCAGCAAATCTCACCAGCTCTTTGAGTAAAGCCAAGTTTTATTATTTAACTCTCACTGTTCCAGTGTAGCTCTGCCAGCTGCTCTCTGGGGATGTTCCATGATTCTGTGACTCCTGCTCTTGTGTGCTTGAGGGAAGCATTTGTGGTTTTGATACTGGGGCATCACAAAGGAGCCATTCCAAGAAGTACTGGCTTCTGAGCTGGCTTTTCATTTGAGTCAGGCTCAGTCTTTCCTGCCTAAATGATGTCCTTGTGCAATCCCATAAGAAAGGGGTGACAGTTTGCCATTCCTGTTCCCTGAAAGGGTTTCTGGGAAGTGCCCGGCGAGGCTGGCACGGGCTGGCTCTGCATTCAAAGCAGGGAGCTTTGTTCAGCTGAATGCCATTCCCAGCATCAGCAGAGTTGGGCTTGTGTGGGACTCGTGTTTAGAGCCCTGCACCAGCTCCAGAGAGCTGCTGGGCGTGACTTGGAATGGGTTTTCTGCTGTTTGTGCTCTGCCCAGCTGGGAGCAGAGGGTGAAGCACACCTGAGGAGGTGCAGACTGCCTTGTCTGTCTGAAAAAAATGTGTCGTGTGTGTGCTCTGGCAGGAAAAGCACATTTAGGGTCAGAACCCCTGTATAGGTCACCCATGCTAAAGTCTGTTCTAAATTAAACACACTTTGATAAAGGTCCTGGGGCTCACTCTTGCATTTCAGTGGTGCAGGGGATTTGTTCAGAGGAGCACCCCCCATTTTCTCTGTGGCCTCAGTGAGGACGTGCCCTGCAGAGCAGAGCTGTCATTTCTGCACTGTAGAAAAGAAAAGCTGTGAGCTGCCACAGTGACCAGACCTTGCAGCACACACCAGTCTGGAGGCACCAAGCTGAACCTCATTTTCAGGTGTTATTTCTTGGCAGGTGCAGCAGCTCTGCTGGGCAGGGGGTCAGTGACACACAGGGGAATGGAACACTGCCACAGCTTTGCACAAATGCTCAGAATTCAGCCCAGAACGATTTCACTGGAAATCAGGGATTATATTTCTTTGAGCCAAGACACCTCTGAGGGCTCCTTTGAATCTAGATCTGGTTTTCCTCCTGTGTCTTTTGTTGCATAAATGTTTGGTTTCATATGGTTTCTTGTCATGGTGGTAAAAATGCAGACAATACTTTCATATCTGTCTATGAGATTTTGTTTTGTTTTTAGACCTTTTAAGTCATCATTGAATAGGATAAGCTTATGGTTGTCTTAACAAACAGATTTCCAGGTGGAATGGCTGATTCATGGAATGATTGAGGTTGGAAGAGACCACTGAGCTCATTGAGTCCAGCCATGAAGCACTGTAAAAGTAGAGCCCAGTATGTGTGAGTTGTCTTAATTCTCACAAGCACCAAAGGAAACCTCATCATCCCTGTCTTTCTTCTTGAGAAACTAAACTCTGTTTAGTCTGCATGAGGACATTAAAGATTTTATTACCAACTCACAGATTTATGGCTCTTGCAAGAGTGAAACTCTTTAATTGCTCAACATGAAATTCTTTGATGGTGACATAGTCAAGGAAACCACACAACTGCTTCTTTCACTGATGCGACAATAAATGATTAAATTTTTTGTTGGGTAAGAGTTGGTACTTAACTTCTTTCCTTTCACACAGCTGTGGAATGTAAGTCATGGCCCTGGCAGGTAGCTGTGGTATGAGGATGTTTGTAGACTGAATATATTGTGGAGAAGCTGTGTTTTTAAGCAAGATTTTTCTTTATTTCCTTTATTTCTAGCAGATAACAGGATACGAATGAGACTGTGTTAAATTCTATTTAAATGGAAAACTGGGGAAAAGAAATATTAACTACAAAGCCCTGTGGTCTTTAGCTGGTTTAAGGATATTAAAATGCAAATTTGCTTTTGTGTTGCAGGCCCAGCACAGGGACACATTCATTGAGGAACGCTATGGGAAATACAACATCAGTGATCCATTGATGGCCTTGCAGAGAGATTTTGAGACTCTGAAAGAAGGGAATCATGGTGAAAAGCAACCAGTATGCTCCAATCCTTTATCTATTTTGAAAGTGGTGATGAAACACTGCAAGAATATGCAGGAAAGAATGTTATCCCAACTAGCTGCTGCAGAAAGCAGACACAGAAAGGTAGGTTTTGCCTCAGTTGAGATATGCAGAATAACACTATAACAGCTGCATTTTAATAACATGTGCACTTCAGCAAAAACAATTAAGCTCCCTGAGGTTTGGTAACTGAAAGAACTTTGCACCTTTGTTTAAACTTCTCACTCCAGATGATGCAGCTGGTGAGCTAAGTAGTTATAATTCCAGAGTTTGAAATACACACAAGATGTTTTTGTTAGGACACACCAAAAAGGAAGTAGCTTACAGCTGGGAGGTGTAGTGCTTCCCAAAATGCAAGAAAAGGTTTCTGGAGGACAATTCTCAGCAGCCCAATCACTCTTCTGCCTGGGTCTTGTTCCTTGTGGCTCCTGAAGAGCTGCTGCCAGGGAAAAGCAGCTCCTTGTGCTTCCCTAAGGAAGTATGCAGTGACCAAAAGTATTTTTCTTGCCATTTGGCCTCTTCAGTGAAGCACCTCTTACTCTTCAGACATATATTTAGTGTATATTGACACCAATAAAGTGCTTGGTCATGTGTCAGACCATACTACCACAAGAACTGAAGTCACTAGAAGTGAGACTGTGCTTCACTTTTCAGCCAAATATCCAACTAAGTCATACAGTAAAATCAGGTATTTTTTCACCTTTTTCTTTTCCTGTCTACTTCTGTGAAAACTTCCTGTATACTTGATGATGTTTAAGAATTATTTGGAAGCTTAGATTTCAGGAAGACTAGGGAGCTGCTAAATTAGTGGTGAGCATGTGTTGGGAGAGCTTTGTTTTGGTGATGAGAGACATCAGAGCCTCTTGGGAAGTTTGTATTCTGGCTTTTTTGTTAATAGCATTTCAATTATTCATGTAATTCAGTGTTAAAGCTGAAGGAGCTCCTTCACTGGGTCCTTATGGGAAGCAGTTTCACTTCAAGAGCTCATCTTGTCCATAAGTGGAAGAACAAATTAATGTCTTTAAAATAAACTTTTCACTGGAGTCCTCAAGTCCCTGTAAAGCACGGCAAGAAGCCTGTGTGGGAATTGCTGCTGGAGCCACAGCAGGGGCTGTCCTGTGTCAGTGCCCTGTGGCTCCTGGATGGGAGCTTGGATTGATTTCTGCCAGGAAATTCTGAGTTTCAAGGGACAAGAGGCACAAACTGAAATACAGGAATTTCCAGCTGAATATGAGGAAAAACTGACTTACTTTGCGGGTGACAGAACACTGGAACAGACTGTGGAGGGGTTGTGGATTCTCCTTCCCTGCCAATATTCAGAACCCTCTTGGGCTGATGTGTGCAACCTGCTCCAGGACAAGGCCTTGGCATGGGGGTTGGACTGGATGAGCTCCAGAGATCATTTCCAACCCCAGCTGTTCTGGAACGAGGGCACCACTCACAACATGGACGTCTCAAGGATATTGCACAGTCTGGGGGAAAATTTAGATATTTAAAAATAAAATTTAGATATTTAATAGTAAAATGTAGATATTTAATAATATCAGTTTAGATATGCAACTTGGATATTTAATAATAAAACAAACCTAGATCCAGTGTGAGGTTTTCCTAAAGTCCTTGACAAACGGACTCAATTTGACCAGATAATTACATATATTGAACCTGTCCAAAGGCTGCTGTTCTGTGAGCTGGGTTGAAGCTGCCATGGCAGCTCCCCTGTGTCATTCCACACCTGTGCACAGGCACTGATCTCTCCCTGCCTGCCTGTGGACAGGATTTTCTGAGCCTGAGAGAGTTTTCAGCCTGGCAGTGGCTGATCTGTTCCAAACAGAAAGTCTTAGAGGAAACTTTCTCTTTCAAGGACTGCTTTTTGTAAATAGGTTTTGGTTCTCAGAACAATGTCACACAGCTGTTCTGAGTGTGTTTTTTCTCTTGTTCCACCAATGGCACCAGAGGAGGTTCCTTTGGCCACTCATGTTAACCTGTACAGGAACCCCTTATAAAAAGAAAGGGTTGCAAACCCCAAATAAAAGCTTCTCTGCCTCACTGGGATCAAACCCCACTGTTGTGATTTGAATCCACTCTCCTATTTCACGTCCACTAGGGACACTGAGTGGCTGATGTTTGTTGGGCAGGTGATCCTGGACCTGGAGGAGGAGAGGCAGAGGCACGCCCAGGACACGGCGGAGGGCGACGATGTCACCTACATGCTGGAGAAGGAGCGGGAGCGGCTCACCCAGCAGGTACCCACAGAGCCAGCAGGGATGTGATGGAAGAGTTGCAGGAACCTCCCTGTGGAAGGCACTCCTAGCTTTTGTCATCTGGATATGAGAAACAAACTGAGATTTCTCGGTGTGTTTTGGTAGCTGAGCAGCGCTGGAAGGTATTAATAGGCAATCAGATCTTTGAAATCTTGTTTCAGCCTGAAAGCCGAGACCTGAAGAGCAGGGCTGCACTTAAAATTGATAGCATGCTGCAGTACTCAAAACTCAGAATAAGTCATGGAAGATCTCCTGGGGGTGTTGTTCAGAGATGCTAATAAATATTTAAGCCACTCTTTTCTGGTACTCAAGTGCTGTAGCCTTTGTTAAGCATACATAACACATCAGCATTTTAAAGCCTAAATACCTTTAAAAGGCAAATTGACAAAGTAGTAAATGAGGTGGAAGGAAGCTTTGCTTGTTCCATCAGTGCATGGCAGCCTCGGTGTGTATCTCACTAAAGGCCAAACAAATTTCATACAGGATAAAACTACTAGTAATAATTGTTACTGTGTGCAAGCTGAGCTGTTTCAGACTGTTTTGCAGATCTCTGGGGCAATAACCTCTTTCTTAGCCATTGTCATTTTTTACTGTGTCATTTCTCCAAGATACACAGTAAACCTGTTCCCTTTTGGGGTGCTGCCCTTCATTTACTTTCAGGAGGTTTTATGTTACCCTTAAAATCTTTTTTGTTCTTAACTTCCAGGTGGAGTTTGAAAAATCCCAAGTGAAAAAGTTTGAAAAAGAGCAGAAGAAGCTGTCAAGCCAGTTGGAGGAGGAAAGGGCACGCCACAAGCAATTGTCTTCCATGCTTGTTGTGGAGTGCAAGAAAGCCACTGCCAAAGCAGCTGAGGAGGGCCAGAAGACAGCAGAACTGAGCTTGAAATTGGAAAAGGAGAAAAGTAAGGTGAGTAAACTGGAAGAGGAGCTGGCAGCCAAAAGGAAGCGGGGTTTGCAGATGGAAGCACAAGTAGAAAAGCAGCTCTCAGAGTTTGACATTGAAAGAGAGCAGCTGAAAGCTAAGCTGAACAGAGAAGAAAACCGTACAAAAGCACTCAAAGAAGAGGTGGAATGTCTGAAGAAAGCCCTGAAAGAGCTGGAGGCTTCTTGCCAGGAGCAGAGTCCCTCTGAGGCTGTGCATCCCAGCCCCTCAGTGACGTCCAGGGGGGTCACAACTGAGAGTCCCCCTGTGAAGTCTGTGTCCTGCCAGACTGAGAGTCTGCAGGCAGAACGAGCAAACCCTGCCAGCACCAGCAAAGCTGCTCACCCCGTGTCTGCCAGCCCCTCTACACCTGTTCATTCCTATGCAAAATCCAATGGGCATTGTGACACCGACGGGCAGATGGGTGGGGAGACAAATGCTGCAGAGAGCCAGGCTCACAGGGAGAAATCTGCTGCAGCCTCAGAAAACGCAGTGGAGAATGGAAGTTCTCCTGTAAGAACAGAGTCACCGGTGCATCTGATGTCCCAGCTGCCTCCTGCTGGGGTGTCCCTGTCTCCCAGCAGCACAGCTGCCTCCTCTCTGACCCCTTCTCCCTGCTCCTCGCCCGTGCTGACAAAACGCTTGGTGGGAGCCTCTGCCAGCAGCCCTGGCTACCAGTCCTCCTACCAGGTGGGCATCAACCAGCGCTTCCATGCAGCTCGGCACAAGTTCCAGTCTCAGGCAGAGCAGGACCACCAGTGCAGTGGCCTGCAGAGCCCTCCCTCCCGGGATCTGTCTCCCACCCTGGCAGACAACTCGGCTGCCAAGCAGCTGGCCCGCAACACCGTCACACAGGTGCTGTCCAGGTTCACCAGCCAGCAGGGCCCCATCAAGCCTGTCTCCCCTAACAGCTCCCCTTTTGGCACGGACTATCGAAACCTGGCAAGTGCTGTCAGCCCCAAAACCGAGTCTGGGCACTCTCCGAGCCCTGTCAAGGTTTCCAGCCCGCTGAGCCCGTTGTCTCCTGGAATTAAGTCACCAACCATTCCTAGAGCAGAAAGAGGGAACCCTCCACCCATTCCTCCAAAGAAACCCGGCCTTGCTCAGTCACCTGCTGCTCCTGCTCCTCTCACCAAAACCTCTGCCCAGGCCTCCTCCCTGGGTGCCCCCATGGACGTGGCGAGCAGCTGCTCCAACAACACTGTCATGTCAAATGGCAAAGACCTGGAGATCCTCCTGCCAAGCAGCAGCTAGTCTCCAGAAAATGGGAATGTGACATTCCACAGCTTAGCTTACCCTGGAGCTAAGACACTGTTTTTCCACTCCATGTTATTTATTTCCATAGTAGCAGATTCTGTCTGTATAAAGCATTTAGTATATATATATATTTTTTCTTTTTAATAGGTAGGAAAATATTTTTGTTTATGAAGAAACCTTAACTACAGCTATACAGTAGCCTCCAAATGGCAGCAGTCAAATCATTAGAGATAACAACCATAATCATGTGATGGGACCTATTGACCTATAATGGGACTGAAATGCTACATTTAAATTATGCAGAAATAATTTTTGCAGACTTTTTACTCCAGATGAACATTTTATAAAAGTGCCTGAACTAAGCCTGCAATATGAATGTGATTCTTGGGAAGAGGTAAGGAGGGGAACATCTAGCTGCAGAAACAAATTCCTCCGAGTCCTGAATGTTGAAACCAACACTGATTTTTCCTTTTGATTTTTTTTCCATTTGCTAAGATAAGTTAGCAAATGTGCTACAAATTCTGCAAGGTGACCACCAGACCAGTGCAGCCAGCCAGGCTACGTCCTTCAGGACATAACTCCCAGCTGTTTGAGGAAGCACACATGAGTTTCTTGGGGTAAAATTTAGTTGTGATATCATCCAGATTACTACTCTGTCAGTATTTCTTGTCCATGTAGTTATTTCTGCTTTCCTGCCAAAATGCCTGTGTGCTTTAAATGGCTGAACTCTGGTTTCTGGTGTATCACCTGGAATTTTCAAGCTCTTCAAGCATTCTACTGTTGTGTGTAGAACTTCTGAGAAAAGGATCTTTCTGTTACTTGACAAAGATCTCTCTAGTACTTGAAAAAGTAACTCATCCTTACAATACAGGTTTTTTGCAACACCTGTTAACATGGGATCTCTGACTTTAAGCAAAAGCAATAATTTTGTTCCTTGTCTGTGTCAGTTAAGTCTGACTGATTTTACCCACTAGCTATAGCTAGCTTTCCTTGGCTGCAAAAATGGAACCAAATCATTGCTGCTGTGGAATTGAATATGTAGATCTGTGTGAGTGTGTCACACACACATGCTAAACACAGTGTATTAGGGAAATACTGATTTCTCCTTGATCTTCTGCCTCATATGAAGAAAACATGGCAATACACCGAGATTTTAAAAAATTCCTCAGTGAGGAATTGCCTAAGTTTGAGGCAGATCACGTGTGTGAATAAGTATTTGGACCCAGGAGAAGCAGCTAATTCCTGTACAGAAATATTTGCTGCAAGAAAACCAACTGGCACAGCACAGTGGTTTTCTGTGCTGAGAAATACAGGACAAACACCACAGATCAGAGGCTGAGAGCATGACCCCAGGTTAATGATCTTGGGTGTTGGATGTGAGCTGATCCTAAATTTAGAAACCAGACTTGCTGCTGGGTGTTGCTGAGCCCTCCCCTCAGCAGCAGGGCTGTGTTTGCACAGAGCACAGCTCCCGCTGCCTCAGTTCTCTGTCTGCTCTCCCTGTTCCATCAGACACCATCCCTTTGTTGAGGGGAAGATCCCAGTGCCATGGCAGGATGCAGAGCTGTCCATGGCAGAGCTCTGTGCTGCTTTGTGCTGCTGTTGTTGGAGTGACCCCACACTAAAGCCATGGCAGGGCTTTAGAGGTTTGCACAGAGCTTTTAGTAGCCTTTTAGGTGGTGGTATTATGGGCTGTTGTTCCTAATCCAGTGGAACAGTCTGTGTATTAGCAGCAGGGGCACAGAGGCAGCCAGAGCTAAATGCTTAGTGACTTTTTTGGAAGCACATTTATTACTTTTTTAACTAAGTGTCCACAGCAGATTTTTTTTTTTCCTCTTGCCGAGTGTAAATGTAAAAATGGATGGGCAGATGGAGTTTGGCCCATGTATCCCTTCTGATTGAAGAGTGAGGCTTTTGTATACACTGCTTTAATGAGTTTCTTTGCTTTTACATTAATCTGACTGGTATTATCCCCTTTCTTTATTGATAGCTCTAGAGAGAGATACTATGATGAAGTCTAATAGGAAATGCACTGAGTACTGTTTCTTCTAAAATATAATATGGGAAGGGGTATGCAAAAGAATGTATTTTTGCTAGTAGACTAACTTCTGAAAGAAACTAAGCACAAGGGATTAAAATGGATCTGATGAATTCAGTAAGACATTTAGAGTTAGTATTTAACTGTTGATGTAGATTCTGTGTGGAAGCAACTAAATATTTCATCTCTAACTCATATGTGTCCTAAGCAGACATTGTTACAGAGTTTGTCACTCGCTAATGGAGTATAATGAAGTGCAAAACATATAACACTAGTATTAATTCATTAACACTTGTAAATTTGTAAAGCCAAACGTACCGAGCTGAAGTCTTTAATCATTTTTATAGCTGATGGCATTAAACATGTTAAACATTCATATTATCAATAAAGGATTTTATTTTTAAGATGTGCAAATTGCTTAAGGAAATGTTTGGAGTTGAGGCTGGCCAGCAGAAAACAGTCCTGCTGCTAGTATCTGAGCATCTGTGCTCACCTGGACCCTGGAGCTTTAATGGAAGCTCTGAAATGTCAGAAGAAAGTGAAATTTTTGGGAGTACAGTAGGTCCTGAGCAGTCTTGGCTACTGCAGCCAGAGCCTATTGCTCCTCCACCTCCACCCACTGCAGCTGCTGGTGCTGGAAGTTGGGAGGTGCCCTGGGGCAGTTGTGCTGCAGGTGGCACAGCACACTCTGGGTGCTCCAGACAGCTCTGGCTTTTAGGTATTTTTAAGTAGAAACAGTTTTGCTAGAATACCTCTTTGCCACAGTGTCACAGTACTGAAGGGATGGCACTTGATATTAATTAACACTTTGGGGCTTGGGGAAGGAGATAGCCCAGGCCCCTGCTGATGGCCCAGGCAGGATGAATGAAGCCTTACAGAAATTCCCCCTGCTGCTGAGGAGTGCAGCTCAGTTTGTCACAGGATACAGCTGGGGACAGAGCCTGGCTGCAGGAAAAGCTGCTTTGTCTGGGATGCAGCATGTCCATGGAACCACCACCTCTGCCCTGGAGAGCTGGGGCTGCTCCGGGTGCCTCCCTGCCCTTCTGCAGGGCAGAGCCCACAGCTCCCGAGTCTCCCTAATGCACCTCAGCAGTGACCTGATTTTCTTATCTTTAACTCAGTTCAGTTGAACAGGTTTTGCAACAGCCTGGGAAGAAGCTCTTTGCTCATCTCTCCAGGCTTGATGACATCCCCGAGGTCGTGCCAGTGCTGGTACCAGCCGAAAGCCACCAAACTGGTGCTGCTTCCTGCGCGGGACAGCCGGAGCTGAGGAGCCCTGCCCAGACAGGAACGGGGGCTGGTGTGGCTCAGCCACAGCCCTGGTGGCTTTTTACTATGAAAAAAACACAGCAGCGGTGGCAGGTCCTTGCCCAAGCGTGGAATGCTGACAAATCCTTGGGTAAACAGCTCCGTGTGGCTCCCGGTGCCTCCGACACCTCCTGGTGCGCTCCCGGGCGTTATCCCGGCCCTGGCTGGGGCGAGGCTGGAGCCCGGGTCCGGTGGGACGAGCCGAAGCCGGTGCTGGTCCTTGTCCTGGTTCTGTGCAGGCGAGAGGGGTCAGTCCCTAGGGCACGAGGTGTTCCTTCACCCCCTAAAACGCATCCGTGCCAGTTCGGCTTCTCCGTGTGCGGGGCGAGGAGGGGAGCCGGGGTTTGTGCGGGTGAGGAGCTGGGATTTGTGCAGGGTGAGGAGCCGGGGTTTGTGCAGGTCACTGGGATCAAACCCCACTGGTGCGGGTGAGGAGCTGGGATTTGTGCGGGGCGAGGAGCCGGGGTTTGTGCGGGGCGGGGAGCCCCGGGTTTGTAGAGGATACAGAGAGGGATCCAAGGGTCTACGCAGGGCAAGGAGGGAGCCGTGGGATCTGTGTGGGGAAAAGAGGGGACCTGGGGGTTTGCCACCCTTGGCGAAAGGGCTGCAGGCGCTGCTGGGTGTGGGGCTGTGGCCGGGAAGCGTCGTCCCGAGCCACTTCTGCCCCGGTGGAGCTGGGGCTGCACCCCCTGATCCCCACCTGCCTCCCACGCTCCCGGGCCGGGCAGGAGAGCTCAAGGCAGCCGAGGAGAAGGACGAGGAACTCAGAGGCGGGCAGGGAAGTTCAGGACAGAGCGGGGATGCTCTTTGCAGCCCGGGAAAGGCTCGTCCCCTGCCCGGCGCAGCGGGGCCGCTGGAGGGCGACCGGCGCTCGGGAAAGGGAACGGGAACGGGAACGGGAAAGGGAAAGGGAAAGGGGCCGTTCCGTGCTGGGCAGCGGCAGCGCCACACCCGGGACGGGGAAATGGGGCCGCGGGCCCGGGCTGCCACATCGCAGGGAACCCCACCTAAGGGAGATCCGCCGCAGCACATCCCTGCTGCAGGACACCCCTGGCACCCGGGCACCCCCGCCACAGGGAATCCCCCGGGGTCTGCCCCCAAATGCTGCTACCTACATTTCCGTCAGGAAAAGCCCTTTCGCTTTGGCGTGCGTTCAGCCTGGGCAGAAGCTCGGCCGTCCCGTGGGCACGGTTTGTTTGCACAGCCCAGCCCTGGCTGTCCCCTCCGCCGCCGCACGCAGCCAAGGAGGGCTTCAAGCTCTGAGTGTTGTTGTGAAAAGTTTTCGTGGTGCAAGTTTAGCACAAGCAAACATGCCAAGAAGCTGAGCTCTGCTTATCCCTCTTCCCTGCCCCGCTAATTCCGCCTCGGCCACCGCTGCTGATAACCCCTGGGCGCCGGCCCGGCGCTCACCGCCCCGGCCCTGCCAGCCCGGGGCCAGCCTACCACGGCCTCCGGCAGCAGGTTAAAGGACTTGAGAAAATCATTTTCAGGGCAATCATCTCTTTCGGGATGAAGGTAGTGAAAGTAGCACACACAGGGCTAGATTTGGAGGTTGAAACATCACGTGCTTCGGTTGCAGTTGTCTGCTTCCAGTTTGTATTTCCTTCTGGCATGTATTCCCTGGTCCTGCTCCGTGCTGCATCCCCTGCTTGTCCCTGAGTGTCTGTACCTGCTCAGTGGCGGGTAGGATTTCATAAAATTCATGTGCATGGCTGCAGCAGTGTTTATAGATCTACCTGCAACACAAACCAATTGTGTTTCAGCTAATTATGAATCAGTGACTGTCCAGCTGAAAACATTCCCCCATGGCTGCACGATTTCAGCTTCACTGGGCCACTGATCCCACGTGAGCACGCCTGGACGCAGCTCTGGCTGAGGGTGGCTCTGAGTGGTGCTGAGGGCGAGCTCTGTGTTGAGCAAGCTCAAGGTGGGCTAGGCAGCTGCTGATCTCCGTGGAGAACCACCCTGCCCTGGAGCTGCTTTGGAAGCTGAAGCCAGTGCAGGATCCAGGGCGGCTGCTCAGCTGGTCCCAGGTCAGGCAGGGATCTGCAGAGCTCCCCACAACAGGCACTGCTGCCCTGAACTGCCCTTCCACAGGGTGAGCAGCTCCTGAGTGCCTCACAGACAAGGGAATCCAGCTGAAGAGCTGATTTCTGATTGCTTTCATCCTGCTCTGAAAGCAACAGGGGAACTTTTCCGTGTGGAGTCCGAGAGCTGTTTACACATTGATGCCACAGCTCCGTGTGGTATTGGAGGAGCAGCACATTCACTGGGCCTGGGCACAAACTCACCTGGTGCCCACATGCCATGGGCAGACACCTCTCTGGGGCCCCTGTGCTGCCCAGAAGTGCCCAGGGCTTCCTCCTTGCCTCCCACCCCAGGATGGATGTGCCGGGCACCCACAGCACCTACAAATGGGAAGATGGTGCCTGATGGCTGTGAGCTGGGAGAGCTGCAAACCCTAAGTAAACCCCGGTGAGTGAAGGGTGAAGAGCAGGGTCTGTCCTGGAGGAGCAGCTGCCCACGGCCACGTTTTGGCCCAGGCAGGGACAGCACTGAGGGTGTTTAATGCAAGGTCACACAGTGACAAAATACGCTGAGAGGTGACGGCCTGGCCATGAGGGAGCAGGGGGCAGGACCAGTCCCATTCTCCCCTCCAGCCCCCAGCAGCTTCCCGGGGCGTTCCTGGGAACCCCTTGGTGTGCAACCTGCCCAGGCCACGATGAGCGTTCTGGAGGCACCGGGCTGGGGTAGCCCGTCCTTCCCGGGCACAGCAAAGGGACAGCGGCTCCACGAGGAGCCCGGCTCTGCCGCAGCTGCCTCTCGTCTGCAGGAGCCTCACGGGCAGAGCGGCCTCGGCGGGGTGATTAATCTTTTGTCACAGAAGAACAGGGAGAACCAGCAATTAATAAACCTCTGGCTTAGGCAGGACCACAGCTCTGCCGTCCCCACCGTAAACATCGCCCGTCCCGGCCGGCGACTCGGGACGTGCCGGCGGCCGGGCACGGGCGCAGCGCAGATGTTCCCGAGGGAGCCGGGGTCAGGACTGTTTGACGAGGAGGAATCACCAGCGGGAGGATGTTTGTTTTTGTAGCAGCTGGATGTGTCTCGGGGAGGGATGGGAACGTCTTCTGTCACTCGTGGGCCGGGAGGAGGCTGGCAGGGCAGGGATAAAACTCCTGACAAGTTTGGACTAGCCGGCGAGTTGATTAGCTGAGAGATGAAAATTCACAGCTCGGCTCTTGCAGGGGCCGTGAGCTGCTGGAGAGATGTTTATGCGAGGGGAGAGCCCCCCGTGCCTGCTGCCTCACCGCCCGGCCCCCGGCGCTGTCCCGGCGGGGCTGGGCCGGGCAGAGCGCTTGGGACAGCGCCGGGTCCCTAAGGCAAGGACAGCCATGGATCCGCACAGCCACGCAGCCCGGCTTGACCTGCGGCTCTGCAGGGGCAGCGGGGACGAGCGGATCTGGGGCATCCTTGCGGGGACGTGGGCAAGGGTCACCGTGGCCACCTGAACGCCACCGTGGAAGCCCGGACACGCCCCATGTCCCACCGCGGCTGTGGGCGCTGGGCTCCGGACACCAGGCACTGCCTCGGGCGTTAATTTGAGATGAGAGTGACAGAGAAACCCGGCCTGGAAAGCGCTGGCGCTTGTCAGCTGAGAGCCCGGGCTAGGCTGCCTCTGACGGGACCGATTACCCGGTGATGGACAGAGATAAATGTGTTCAGCTGGAGGCAGAATAAATCGATGCTATATGTTGTATAATTGTCTTGAAAATAAGGTAATGCCGGGCTCTTGGAATGCTTTGATCTTATCAGAAAGACAAGGAATACACTAATGGCTTTAATTAGACTTCGGGGATGAAATGAATGCAGCCTCCTGGGTGAGCTGGTTTCTGGAATTGACCACTGGTGGGGATAGAAAAGCTTTAATCAGATTTCGGCTCTTTAATACCCACAATAATGCGTGTCTGCATGTGTGATACAGACCTGCTGTCAGGCTGTTTCCGTGGGGGCTCTAAAGGCTGCGTGTGCTTGGGCTTCCAGTGCCTCAGAGAGCCATTTCTCAGTGTTCTTTTCCAGTTGAGAGTAAGCTCAGCAGAAGCTCCTAGTTTTATTTATTGACTTCTAGGTTGAAAACAACTTGCCAGAAAACAGTGGAAAGCTGGGAATGGTTTCATTTCCCAAGAGCAGGATCACGGCAGCAAAGCAGCAAGCTGGTCATGTATTAATTGTTAATTATTGCATATACTGGCTACAATTGAAGCAGGGGAAGAGCTTCTTGTCTTTCCAGGAGCACATCTTTGTGTAGCCCCCAAAACCACTCGAATAAGCAGCATTTGGTGCCCAGAGGATGAGCAAGGTCTGACTCAGCCCGTGACTCACCGGGTGAAGCCTTGCTCAGCCACCGGCTGATGTGAGGAGGCGTGGGGATGTCCCAGCTCTCAGGGGGCTCTGCCCCTGCTCCCCCCATGCCTGTGGCAGGGCCATGTCCCCGAGTGTCCCCTGAGCAGCCTCACACCGGCCTCCCTGAGTGCCTGAGGGCTTGGCTGGGGTTTTTCAGAGGCTGCACCTGACTTTCCCTTGGTTGTTTCCCAGCAGAACTGGAGAGCTTGCTAAGCAGCAGCAGCCCAGATGCTGACACTAAATGTGCTGCAGTTCTTCCTCCTGGGCTGTGTTTATGCCTTCCCTGCTGTAACTACAGACTTAGATTATTTTGGTCGGTTGACATTATCTGCTATGCTTCCCTTATGTTAATTTGTTGGGTTTAGATGAACTCCTGAAAAGGATTTAATAACAGGAGCTGCTGCCAATGAAAGCACAACCTTGTTCAACACTTACTGTGCAGCCAAACCCTTGGAAAGCCGAACCTCCAGGCGTGGCATCAGCTCCCTGCAAGTGGCTGAGGTTTCGTGTAAGCACAGGCAAGAGGAGCACAGTGAGGTCAGCGCTTGCCCCACAGGCAGAGGGGGTGAGTCCCAGCTCTGCCAGCCCATGAGCCCTCCAGGAGCACCCTAATGCTGCTGGGGAAAGGAAAGCCACAACTCAGCCTCATGCAGAGGGCACCCAACGTGTGGTGATTCTGGCTCAAGCAGGGCCTTGGCAGTGGCCCCCAAATTAGGGAGCAAGGATGAGGCCCCTCCTTTCCCAGGTCCCCAGGGATGCCCATTCTGTATCACTCACCCCAGAGGGGTGACCACACACCAGTGTGGTGGCGGGATCCACCCTGGCCCTCAGGGGAACATGAAACAGAAGAGTGAATTCAAATCACAGCAGTGAGGTTTGATCTCAGATGAGGCAGAAAAGTTTTTATTTTGGGGTTGCAACCCTTTTTATAAAGTGTTCCTATACAGGTCACCATGACTGGTCACCTATGTGACATTGTTCTGAGAACCAAAACCTATTTACAAAAAACAGTCCTTGAAAGAGAATCTTCCCAAAAGATTTTCCCTTGAGAACAGATCAGTCCCTGCCAGGCTGAAAACTCTCTCAGGCTCAGAAAATCCTGTCCACAGAACACCATGGGCCCACTGACACCCTCGTGGGTGTCCCACCACCAGCACCATTCTGATGGGAGAGGAGGATGCAGGAAGGCAAGGGGAGTGAAGGGCATGAGCTTCCAGGGACAAGCAGCACCAGGGACCTGTCCCCCCACACCTCCCCACTCGCTGCATTGCCCCAGGATGTGAGATCACCCGTGTGTGTGGGAAAGCTCCTCACCTCGGCACAAACACACACATGCTTAGTAACATAATCTCTTAAAAGCAAAATCCCAGAAATTCCTTTTTCTTCGTGGAAAATGTTGCCTGGGGGAGAAGCTCATAATGAAGGATGAAAGCTTAATCCTTGAAGGGGAGCAGGGCTGGTGGGAGAGAGCATAAGCATGACAGTTGTTGCTCAGTGAGTCGGAAAAAGAAGGTGAAGGGATAAAAGTTGTGGTGGGGCAGGAGGGTGAGGGCTGTGGGGATGGCCTGCAGGAACCCCAGCAGCACTTCCTCCCTGACCAGGTCACATCCATCATCCCAGTGCTGGCCATGACAAATGCATGGGTTCTCCTGGCAATTTCAGGAGCAGAAAAATGTTCTGTGAGTGAAGGTGGGAGAGCAAATGATGCTCTGTACTTGTGTAGTTCACCACTGGGGACAGGCCTGCGTATCAGCATTAGAAACACTGAAGGAGCTTTAATCAAGATCAGTCACTGAGCACTATAAAATAAAGCACCAGTGTGTGTCAGATTGATTTTTCCATGTTTTCTGAGCCATCAGGGTGGATGCTGGCAGGCAATGTCACAATGCTCAGAGGCAGCTCCACAGCACCTCACTGCCATCCCCCAGCAACCACCACTCCAACTTGCAACGCCAGAGAAAACCTGTTTCAACCTAAACTAAACCCTCTGTGCTGTAGCCTGGTTTAAGCTGAAGCTCGCTGCCAGCAGGGCAGTGGCAGGGCACATGGCAGGAGAGCACAGCTCACAGCTGGGCACAAGGACATGGGGGCCGTGCCCTGGTGGCCACATTTCTGGTAGTGGAAGGAGCTGTGCTGATGGTTTGGGGCAGAATTGGGTGTTGGCCATAGCTCCTGGGGGCTCTTGGAAGGTCCCAGAAAGCCAGGCCAGGTCAGAGCCATTGCAGGTCCCAGGAGCTTCCCAAGACAAAAGATCCCCAGTCTATGAAAGGTTTTCCTTGCACAGCATCCCCAGTCCAAGAGGGAAAAACAAACAAGCTCCTTTTGAAATAAAGAAGCTTCTCTTTATTTTTAATTGGCAGTGGAGCAGCAGAGGTGGGGTTACACTCTCCAGAGCCCAACCTGCTCTGTCTTTGCTCACTGCACAGCAACGCTGTTTATGGACTCAGATTCCAACCTTCTCCTCTCTCGAGGCTGTGAAGATGTATTTCCTCTTGTGCCATTTCTCCTTCTGGCAAGCAGGCTCCCAGGTGGGTCTGGAAAATGTCAAAGTGGGAAATAAAGTTGTTTGCTGCAAAAAAAAAAGAGAGAGAGAGAGAGAGAGAATGAAAAGGGAAAAAGGAGCAAGGCCCAGAGGTGCAGAGCGAGGTCTGCTGGGAGCTGACCCCTCAGGCAGGAGTGTGAGGACTCAGACACGAAGCATGATGGAATTCCCACTCTGCACCCTGTGCCCAGCACAGGGCATCACCTCAGCACAGCTGAAGGCTCTGGATTTTTCATCCCTGGAGCAGGCTCAAAACACAAGGCAAGACAAAAAGAAATAAGAATAACCCACATAACCTCTCTGGCCTGTGCAGGACAGCAAACAGCAGGCAAGCACCTGTGTTGTGCTGAGTCGCCCTGGTGACAGGTGCCCTGCACCCTGCAGCCTGAGGGAGCATCGCCTCGCCCAGGGGGTGGGAGCCCCGTGCACAGAGGTGACAGTGACACCAGCACAGAGTGGCCAGGCTGGAGCCAGTGCCACCTCCACCCTCCAAACTGCCTGGCAAGAGAAGCTCAACCTGCACGTGCTGGGGAGTGTGAGCCGGGGGAAGACAGGGCCAGGGCCGCCTGCAGGAGCATCGGGGCTGGGCACAGATGCTGCAGATTAGAGAATGAGAAGCTGGGAGGTTTCTGCTGAAGACATTTTTCCATTCGTGAGGCCATGGGGTGGAGCGGGTGAGCGGGGGGGCAGCGCCTGCAGCAACAACAAAAGGCAGAACAAGGAGGAGGGGAGCACGAGGGAGAGATTTTTGATTCATACTCAAAAATTACCCAAACTTTATTGCCAGAATGTCTACATTTTTATGTGCTTAAGCACAGTGAGTTATGGAAATCTTAGAACAATGGAATGATCTCCTTCATTGCCCTCAATGCGTTCAAAGCCACCACCCCTCCACAGCAAGAGGAATCTCTTTTTCTGTTTTACTGACTTAGAAAAATGCCTCTGCTATCAACACCCTCCACGTGCATCTCATAAATACCAGGGTGGGACACAGGGCTATTGGTGGGTGTTTTTTATAAACCTATCTCTGCCCCAACCCTTACTCAAGAAAGTTTTTATGACGTTTGGTTGATTTGGCGAATTTTCTGCTCGAACCTGCCTGAACGAGAGGGGCTGTGAATTCCTTGATTCAGGTCCAAGCTCAGAGCTTTGTGGTTCTCCTGCTCTTGTCTTTGCTCTGTGGGAGTCCCTTATCTGTCAGTCACGTACTGACCTTATAAATCCTCTGCCTCTCCATGTGAGAGCATTGCAGGGTGTGCCTTACACACTCCATCTGCCAGGTAAGGAACCGCAGCGCCAGCAATCCAGCTCCAGCACGTGTTTTGCAGCCCTGAACATGCAGAATTAAGGAAATGTGGGTGGGTTTTAGCATCGTGGAGCAGGCAGGGAGCAGACCCATCCATTTCTGAGCACGCCAGGAGCAGAGAGCCCCGGGTGCCCTCCCAGGGGGACGAGCGTCCACCCTGGGGCATCGCACGCCGGGCTCGGAGCTGGCAACACCGGCAGCAGGGACGCTGTGCTGCAGGGAAAACTCCTTCACACAGCAGCTGTGCCTCTGCAGGGAAGTGTAAGAGTGTGCAGCAAGGCCCAGCAGAGAACACACGCCAGGGTGGTTTCCTCTGCTGCTGATAATTCCTCCCCACCCCTCCAAAACAGCGTCCTCGCGGCCACACAGGCCCGGGCTCTGATTTACAGCCTGCCAGCTGACAGAGCTGCAGGCAGAGAAAGTGCTGAGGTGGGAGAAAATGAGGACCAGACTGGGAAGAATGGGGCAGGAGGGGATTGCTGGGGAGGTTTCAGGAGCTGGAATCATCCCACCCTGGCTGTGTGCACCGGCCAGGGCGAGCGGTGCCGGTGGCTGCCGAGGGAACGGGGAGCAACTCAACTCCTCAGCTGAGAGAAGGAATTGGGGCATGGATGGGAAGCCCCAATGACTGCACAAACTCTTCTGATTATCCCTCATTTCCCAGGCTCATCCTGGCCATCCTACCCCGCTTCCAGGTCGCCAAGGAGAGGGAAGCTGAGGGAGCCACAGGAGAATGTCTCCAGCCCTATAAACTGACACCACTGTTTATAATATTCCTAAGTGCCATTGCATGATGATAGCAGTGCTCTGACAGAAAGAATTTACTTTTTTCCTTCTTATTTAAATAAAGTTAGGAAGTAGCAAGTCCCCCAGAAGTTGTTTTGGCCATTATCCTGGGTTTGTTTGTTTTTCTTCTTCCTCTAAGTGACACAGGGAGGGCCATGTCCTGCTGCTGATGTTCTGGTACTGTCCCAGCACCCACAGAACCCACAGCACGATGCTGTGCTCACCTGGGCCAGACAATCTGAATCCCTGCTGGTACCAGGCTGGCAGCCAAAATCCCAGGACAGAGGTTTTTACCAGCCAAAGCTAGCTCCTCCTTCCCTCCTTCCCTCCTTCCCTCCCTCCCTCCCTCCCTTCCTCCCTTCCTTCCTTCCTCCCTTCCTCCCTTCCTCCCTTCCTCCCTTCCTCCCTTCCTCCCTTCCTCCCTTCCTCCCTTCCTTCCTCCCTTCCTTCCTTCTTCCGCTTACAGCAGACTCTCACAGACACTCTCACACAGACTCTCACAACTCCTTGTCCAAATCAGCCTCTGGAGCCACCCACAGCTGAACTTCCTGGGAAAGAGGCTTGGATTTGAGGGATGAAAATTAAAAGCTGTTGATCTGCTGGATGGAATTTGTCAGTGCACATTTCACATCCCAAGGGATGAAACCATTACTTTGTCATTACTATTTGTGTGCAAACACTCCTCCACAAGAGTCAGGCACTTTGCTGAGGACACTGCAATTTCCTCCAATCTCCAGTTTGCTTATATTGTGCTAAAACCAAACAAACAATCTCTGAAAGGCAGCAAGAGCTGCAGGAATCATCTTTAAAGAAAAAAGAAAAAAAGGGGGAGATTTTTTAGGGCTTCAGTGCAGGACACAGCATGGATTCTGTGAAGACACTGAACTTACTGATGGGCACCCTCCAGAGCACCCAAGCCTCAAGGTGTGGCTGTTTCCCATGGGCAGGGATGGGGCTGACACTTCACTGACCTGTCCTTCCACCAGCTGAGGCATGACAAATCACAGAATTATGGAATCACAAAGTATGCTGACTTGGAAGGAACCCACAAGGGCCATCAAGTCCAACTCCTGGCCCTGCACAGCACAACCCCAAAACAGGAAACAAGGGATAGGGAGTTTCTAAACAAGCTGGAGGTGGTTTAGACAAAGAGGTTTTGAAGCACAGTTAAAGGTTTGATAAAGCATCTCGATCACCTTGGTCACTGTATGATTTTGGTCATAAATCAGAAAATGAGTGGAGAACTGAAGGGAAGGGAATGGCCAGGAGGGCAGTGGATTGGTGTAGCATCAGTGTGGACATAAAAGTGAGTTTGTAACAGTGACTGAATCATGACTGATGCACAGTCAAGCACCTTGAAACTTGGAAAAACCTAATTACAAAACCCATAAACACTGAATGCAGTGCAAGCAGCATGAGTCTGATGTTTGGCTTCTCATTGCTGAGCTGCTGGTCCAACAGCTCACAAGCCAGAGGTCAAAATTTCCTGTTCCTCTTTTTGATATGCATAATTCTCGTTCTTCCATGTTGTTGAACACTAGAAGAAAAAAATCCCTCTGAATTAGCCGGCAGGGCGAGACTCTAATTGCTTTCCCAGCTCCTCCCTGAGCCAGCCCTGGGAGGAAAATGGGACAGAGAAGAAAAAGTGCTACAGTCTGGGGTGGATAAACAAACTGTGGAAAGGTCCTAAATGTGAGCCCACAGCCAAGAGCTGCCCGAGCTCTGTCACCATCCCCGTGCCCGTGGCCAGAGCTCCCAGCCCCTCGTGGCTCTGCATGCATGGGCTGACCTGGCAGACATCTCTCTATCCATTCATTACCAGTTAATGCAATGGAACTGGCTGACAGTGGGCTCAGAGGCTGCCAAAATCCAACATGAGGGCTGCAGATGTCCCTGGGACCAGCAAGCCCTGCTGGAAGATCCCTGTGGAATGAAAGGTTAGCCTCAATTTGCTTCACATGCTGCTCACACCATCCGACAGCATCACTGGAGGAGGGGCCTCCATCAGATAGAAAAGATAAATCCAGCTCTGCCTCCAGACTGTTATTGTCTCCTCTGGTTCAAATTAAGTGACTCGGGTCATTTTTTTATGTTGCCATTTGCCTGAGGGCATTGCAGAAAGGAAAGAAGAAAAGGTGAATCTAGCACGAAAGCAGGGAAGAAGCAGAGTCTTAAGCAGACAATTAACTGACCTGACATCGGGTTCTCCCCTAAAACATCAAACTGGAGATTAAATGTAGGCAGGCACAGCTAATTCCTCGCCAGAGGGTGCAGTGATAAATCAGCACCAGTGGCTGCAGGGCAGCATCCAGCCCTGACCCCAGGGGTGTTAGAGAGGAGGGGTGGCGTGGGGACATCCCAGCTCCCACCAGCGCTGTCAGCACCCCCAGCTGGGTGTCTGAGAGCCACGAGTGAAGCTGGTGCAAAGATCTGGCCCAGCAACCAGACAGGTGATGCCTTGAGGAGCTGGGACAGAGGCTGGAGGGAGCTCAGAGCAATAAAGGAGATTTATTGAGGCCTTCAGAGGCCTGGCAGCACCAGGGCTGCACTCGGGCTCTGCCTGGATGGCTCCAAGGTGGAAGCAAAGGAGGGCCCAGGCCCAGATCTCACATTTTTATAGGTTTGGGTCCATTTGCACACAGGAGTCCCACTTGCCCACCCTCCTCCTTCCATGCTGTTTATACTTTGAGCCTGAAGTTTGGAAAAAATGTCCTTGAGTCCCCAGTTGGAGTAGGATTGCTGTGCCTTCATCACCCTGTGAAAAGATCCTGGTGACCCTGAATAAAAATCCACACACCAATTCAGAACAGAAAACCCAAAAATTTAAGGAATCACAGGCACAGGGTGACCCCAGTGCCACCACCAAAGGCCACCATGCACAACCAGAGTGCAATGGAGACAACAGTGTCTGCTGCCAGCACCTGCTCTGTGATTCTGCAGCAGTGCCAAGGGCTCTGCTGAGGCTGGAAACGTGGGCTGACTGCTCAGCAAGCACTTAAAGGTACTGGGTGCTCTGTCAAGGGCTGTGCTAGGGGTAAATGAGCCACAGGAAGGCTCAGGTGAGTGAATGTCAGTACTGTGGGATGTGGGGAGCCCTGACAGATGGGTCTTGCCTCTTTCTGATGTTCACATCAGCCTGGGTTGCCCACAGGGAGGAACTGCTTGGCAGAGGGACAAAAAAGGGGAGCTCGTGCTTCCAGCAGCCTGATATGCCACAAAAACCCACCCATTGTCTGCCCTTCCCAAGAGTTTCATACAAACATAGAATCATTCAGGTTGAAAAGACCTCTTAGACCATCAAGTCCAGCCATTCCACAAGCCTGTAGAAATAAGAAGACTTGGATTAGTCTCAGGGTCCACTTCCAGGAGTCAGGAGAGGCCGGGAAAGAGGCTGGGAGCCACAGGCAGCCCTGGCCATGGCTGGGACTGAGGATGCTCCATGCAGCCCTGCTGCTCCCCAGGGTCACATCCCTCTGCCCAGGGAATCAGCTGGGACTGGAAGCAACCCCTGTGGGATCACTGGTGTTTGTCAGTGCCTTCCTCCCAAAGCCAAGCCCAGCCCAGGACCGGGCCCAGGAGATTTATTTCCTCTGACAGGCCCCACACACGTCGCTACTTTTATTCATTGTTCTTGACATGTCTTCTGCCACACTGGGCAAACTTTGGGGTTGGCCCAGAGCCAGTGTTGAGGGGGTAAGATGTGAGCTATTTTCAAATGGTTTATAAAATTAACATCCCCAAGGTATCCTGAGGTGAAATCTGTGTCAGCTGTGGATGGTTTCTTTACCCAGTGACTCCTTACATAATTTTCCTTTTCTTTTAAAGCCGGGAGATTTCCACTTCCAGCCCAGCTGGGTATCCCACAGCCTCCCTGCAGCACCAAGACCCTTGGCAGCATTGTGTGGGAAGGCAAACATTGCTTCCAGCACCTGAAAACCCATCCAAGCTCCTAAATCACCTGCACTGCCTTCCTGCAAGTGCATCAGGGCAGCTGAGCTCCCCACAGAGCCCCATGGAGCCACAACTCTGGGAATGCCCTGTGCAGGGAGAAAAGGCATTACCTTGCCCTGAATTTTCCATACTAAAACCAAATCAAAACAACTGCTTCAGTGGAAATATAGAATGAAATTTAGACCTAAAGCCTGTGATCTCTGCTACTTTTACCAGAACACAAGCAGCTCTATCCCGAAGCAGTCTCTTCTCAATCTATTTGGTGATTTAATAAAAAAATAAAATATTTTCTCTTTGTCAAAAGCAGATGCACCTCATGTTTCCACTGAAAGGAAAAGTAAGCTTTTAGAAAACAATGGTTTGATGAAAATCTGCTACTCCTGCCCTGTTTGGAGCACTCAGGGAGAGCTCCATCCCCACAGCCAGCACTCAACCTGGGTAACCACAAACCACACACCTGCCTTGGGTCAGGCTCCTTTTATCCAGCACTCTGATTATTTTTCCTCCTGGGGATAGGGCTGGGAAGGACTCAGCCTTCAGCTCAAGACAAATCCTGCCCTTTCAGTAAAGTGTAATAAACTTCTTCCCCTGACACATAGGAAAATGTTTTAAGGCGAGTCTTTATAGAGAGCATCAATCACTTTGGAGGTGATGGAATTGCTGCAGAATTATAAGCAAGTCTGAAGTGTCTACAGAGGACTCTAAACACTGTCTTCTATTTATTCTCTGTGTCCTTTGTAAATGTAAACTTCTGTGGAGTTCAGAGGCCCTTCCGTCTCCATGGCCTGTCAATCCAGCACCTTTCACCACTGCTAAAATCACAATTAAAAAGAAAAGGGGATTACAAAAACAAACACAGAGCTCGCACGCGCGGGTGATGGCTGCAGACTGGTGTGGGACTGGGACCCTGCCCGGTGTCCACACCTTCCCACAGTGGCCTGCAGGAACAGGAGCCCTGCAGCCACCCCCTCCCAGCCCCCCTGGAGCAGTCAGAGCAGGCAGGAGGCAAGGGCAGAGCAAGAGGGAGGATGGAGGAGAGCTCATGCCACAGCACCCACTTCTGGGTGCTCATCTGCAAACCCATTCGCCCCCAGAGGAGCAGGAGCAGGGAGAGAAAGACCAGGAGTAAATCCTGGAGAAGACAGGGATGGAGATCCAGCTGGATGTATGACAAGTTTTTCCCCTTGATGTGCATGGTGGGTTTTTATCTCCCCCAGACAAAAGCAGCAAGGAAGGGTCACAGTGCCCTCCTGCAGAAACACCCACCAGGGCTCTGAAAGGCTCCCAAAAGATCATGCAGAGGACAGTGCACTGACAGCAGGATGGAGCCAGGTGTGAGAGAGCCATCCCAGCTGGAATGCTGCTCAGAGGAAAAAGTGGGAAGTGACTTTTTCTTCCACAGAGTTAAAAAAGAGATAAAAGCTCTATAAAGTTAGAAGATAATCTATATTAAAACCTTATCTTTGACAAAATAGCTGGAAAAATTACTTTGTACAGTGAAATATTCCACAGCTGCTCCAGGGCGGAAAAGTCTCTTTTGAAAAATACCTTTCATGAGAGACTTCCTCTGACCATGGAGAATCCTGATCCCAGCACTCTGGACACGGAAACTGCAGGGGGAGAAGTTGCAGCGTTTTGTCTCCGCCCATGAAGGGTCAGGAAATAAACTGGAAGCCTTTTGGTTATTTGCATTAGCAGAGGGTTTTGGTAGGTACAAACAGCTCTGCACGAAGCTACACATCCACAGGCTTCACTTTAACATCAAGTTAGAGAGGGGAATTGCTGCAAGGGTCAATCCATGAGCCACCTTCCCTGTGCCTGAGGGACAGTCCTCAGTCCCACTCCTGCCACCTTGCTGGGAACTTGCTTCACCAGTCAATGTGGCACTGGTTCTTGCCAGCATCTCCAGTCTTCTCAAAAGCCCTCTGCCTCAAAACCCAAATCAAAACGCAGTTATTTCAGCAGAAAAGCAGCATTTTGGAGGCTCCCCTGTAACACCCTCACCAAGTCATGCTGACAGGCCAGAAACAAGTGTGGAAAGGTGTGGATGCACTTCCTGATGCTCCCTGTGATACCCATCCCCTGCCAGGCTGGGGACCCCTCCCCATCCCCAGCAAGTCTGGGCTCTCAGAGCTGTGACCCGGAGCATCTCCCGCAAATGTGTGTCCCCGCGGCGAGGTGGACAGCCGTGCTGGTAGCCAGCCGTGCCGGTAGCCAGCAGGGCCGGTAGCCAGCCCTGCCGGTAGCCAGCAGGGCCGGTAGCCAGCAGGGCCGGTAGCCAGCAGGGCCGGTAGCCAGCAGGTTGCGCTGCGGGTCCGTCCCTGGCCCCGCCAGCTCCGCCGAGTCCCCTCCACCGCCCTCCGAGATGCATCTGTCCAGCCCATCCCTGCACGAGTGACAACGAGCGTGGGGACCCGTCCTGCACGGTCACCGAGCAGCCCCGTGCTGGCACCTGCTGTTTGCCCGATCCCCAGTGTGGGACCCAAACAGCGGGATTCCCAATCTGGGATTTGTGTCGGGATCCCCAGTGTGGGATCCATCCACTGGGATTCCCAATCTGGGATTTGTGTCAGGATCTCCAGTGTGGGACCCATCAATCAGGATTCCCAATGTGGGATTTGTGTCAGGATCCCCAGTGTGGGACCCATCAATCAGGATTCCCAATGTGGGATTTGTGTCAGGATCCCCAGTGTGGGATCCATCCATTGGGATTCCCAATGTGGGATTTGTGTCAGGATCCCCAGTGTGGGACCCATCCATTGGGATTCCTGCTGCCAGACCTGTGCTGAAGGGAAGGGGAATAGGTTGCATTTGCAGCAGGTCTTTTCCTGGCGTGCTCCAGAAAGCTAAAGCATCCCGGCAGCCGCGGCTTAGCGCTGCCTCCTGGCTGCACTGCAAACAGCTGATCCCTGTAGGATCGCACCCGCAGCCTTTCCCAGCGCTGACCTGGAGCATCCCTGCCTCCCCAGCCCACCCCGTGGCCTCCCGCCCTGCCTTCAGCTGGTTTGTTTGCACTGAAGAGTTGCTGTAGCAGAAGTGCAATTCCAGCAAAAGCTGGCAGGGAATCCAGGGGCCAAGTCCGGAGTAAATTCTGATAATGCTGTGTTTACATCAGGAATTTCTTTGGCAGATTAATCACATGAATGAAGTAACAGATGGGAACTCGCTGGAGACACTGGAACAGGAATTCCAGCGCAGGGCCAGGCTGGCAGCTCAGCCCCGGAAGCGCCACTGCTGGGACCACCTCTGCAGGGAAGCAGGGATGAGGTCAAACAGGGATCAGTGCTGGAGGAAAGCAGCACCCAGAGGGGAACTCTCCCCCAAGAGCCTGTCCAGAGCAGCCAGGACAGCAGCTCGTCCCCTGACACACACCAGCCTGTCCTCCCAAGGTTCGTGACAGCCAAGAAATGGTGGGTATTGAGGGCAGCACATGCAAGAAATTGAGTATCAAGAGCATCATTGCAGGAAAGGTCTCATGCTCCTGCTGCCAGACTCACCCTCTGGTTTTATCTGCTGCTTTTACCAGCTCTAGACTCAGGTTGCACTTGGAGTTTAAAAGCACCCAAGGTCAGAATTCCCCAGGGAGCAGGTCCCCCAGGCACAGCCAGGCTCTGGCATGTCAGTCAGTGCAGGACAGATACAGCCACCACCACAGCTGTGTTTTATTTCCCAGTGGATGGGATGCCAAACTTCTCCCAGCCTGGGGAATTATTCCCAGAATCAGCCAGTCAGGAACATGCCACATGCCTGTTTAAACAGCCATTTGCATCAGCCCACAGCTGTGCCTGTGAGCCTGACTTGCCAGGTGCTGCCCAGAGGAGTCACAGGCTGCTACAGGGCAGGGGAGGGAGCAGATGTGCTGGGAGCAAGACTACAGAGCAGAGTGTGGGGAGCCCTTCACTGGCCACGGAAGGTTGTTTGTGAGAGGTCTTCCTACTACTGATTTTCTTACTGCTTGTTCCTTCATTCAGAATTGTGTGATCACCTTGCCGTGATCCAAAAGCCAGGCACCAGGGAGGGCAGCACCCATGGGCAGGTGTGGGAATGTGCAACAGGAGCACGAGTGCTCAGGGAGGAGGATGTGGCCTACACGTGCTTCAGGTGGCTGTAACTGCACCCCAGGATCTCACAATGCCTCTTGCAATAAACCTGCACATGATTTACTGAGCATGATTTGTGAGAAGGAGGAAAGGAGAGGAAAGAAAAGGAAAGGCGAGGAAAGGAGAGGAGAGGGAAGGAGAGGGAAGGAGAGGAAAGGAGAGGAAAGGAGAGGAATGGAAAGGAGAGGGAAGGAGAGGAAAGGAGAGGGAAAGAGAGGAAAGGAGAGGGAAGGAGAGGAAAGGAAAGGAGAGGGAAGGAGAGGGAAGGAAAGGAGAGGGAAGGAGAGGGAAGGAAAGGAGAGGGAAGGAGAGGAAAGGAGAGGGAAGGAGAGGGAAGGAGAGGGAAGGAGAGGAAAGGAGAGGAAAGGAGAGCTAGTGGGTTGTTTTGACACAGCAGCTTGCTGAGGAAACACCACTTCTGCTCCTGGGTCCTCCCAACATGCTCCAAGAGACAGCTCCAAGTGAAGGGCATCAATTAGATCACAACATTCTCTTGCAGAGTAACAGATTCAGGTTAGCCAGGGTAGACTGGGGATTTTTTTGATCTCTTCATAAATCTTTCCAGTCTGGCTGAGTGCTGCCCACAAAGCTCGCCAGTGGCACCAGCCCTGCAGCTGCCAGTACACACATTCCCAATATTCCTCCCAAGGTCTGGGCTGCACCAACAGACCACAGCGTGGCTCTGGCTGCCACAGCAGGAAGGACAGGTGCTCAGGTGTGAGTGGCATTGAGTGGCCCTGGCCCTGCCCTGGCTCCTTAGCCAGATCCTGGGAGCCAGGAGCCAAAAAGGCTTCCTGCCCTGGGGCCAACGCTCTCCCCTGGGGCTGCAGAGGGAACATATGGGACCCTTTAGCTGGGAGCACATGAAAGTCAGCTCTGTGTTAGTCACCAGCTCCCTCGTGTTCCTTCCACTGCTGGGGGACACGACACAACTGCTGGTGTTTCTGTCAGCTCCAATCAACAACAGTGCTTAATGCCCCGAGGGGACAGGGGATTGGAAACTCCATCTGAAAACAACAGGTTTTAAGCACGACATCCTCGCCAGCTCCATGGCTCCCCCAGTTTGCCAAGCAGCACAGTTTGGAAGCAGGGTCTGAGGGCCAGCATGACGACCAGGAGTGAAGCTCTGTGCCCCTGCCTGCTGTCCCAGCTCCTGCCCCTGCCCCTGCGTGGCCATGCACGCCCCAGCTCGCCAGAGCCCGTGAGTCACGCGCCATTAACATTCTCGCAGTGACATCTCCAAAATACTTCAGGGATAAATTGGTTGCTGGCTGATTTGCAAAGCATTTAGGCAAAATTATTAGGAGGAAGGTTGGTGGGGAGCCAAGAGCTGGACCCTGAGGGAGGCTGCATGCTTGTGGGTCACTTGGACGCTCATGCCATGGCCTTGGGGAGCTCAGGCTGGGCCCCACAGGCTGACAGCCCCACACGCCAGCCAGTAAACATGGTATAACTCACCCTCATAAAGGGCTTAAGTGCCCTGGCGCTGTTGGATAAACAGGACCATGCTGAATGCACACAGAGACCTGGCAGAGCCCTGGAGGCCTCTCAGCATCTTCACAAGAGCCCCTGTGACTGTGAGCAGCACCAGAAGGGACCCAGAGCCAGTGGCCTCTGCCATCCCATTGCCTGCCCTCAGCCCGGGGTCATGGACAGGTGTTGGCAGGCAGGATTCTGGCTGTCAAGGGGGAATTGGTCATCAAAAAAGCCAGGCAAGAAGGTAAAAAGCCCTCACCATGTTTTGCATAGCCACAACTCCACATATCCCTGCTCTGCCCACAGATCAAAGCAGTGGCACCCATCAATCTCCTCCTGCCCACCCTGTCTGGAGGGGATGTGGAGCTCTAGGCTGTTAGTGGATTGGAAATCCTGAGATAGGAAGAGAAATGTCGCCCCAAATTTATTGTATTTACTTTCTCCAGTGTTTTCAGAATTTTTTAGTCTTCAATAGTTTATATTATACACATTTATCAGCTTTCCTTCAGGCTTTTAACCCCAGATTCACTGTCTCAGGTTATAGTGGGAAGTGATGAAATGGGCATTCCTGGAGCATCTGCTCAAGGGGAGGGTTGTGGCCAAATCTAATCAAATGGCCAAAATGAACCCAATGCAAGACTACTGAAACCTTCAGTATCCCTGGCACTGTGGACTTCCCGTGGATCTCCACACCCCCACAGCTGATAGAAGCACCCACTCACTTTATTCCCAGCTCTATCCACATACTTTTTACTCATCAGCACTGGATTTTTTTTTTTAATTTTTTTCAGTGGAGAAATGGGCAAACCCACTTTATCAAAACCTACTTGCAACTAAAATGGCCTTTTCTGTAGCAATCTTATTTTTAAAGAGCATTTTCAACCCTCCAAGAAGGCAAGGCAGCCAGCAGTGGCACCAACCCCACCGGACTATGTCCTGCCTGCAAGACCCAGCCACAGCAGGAGGGCAACACTCCTCGAAATAAGGGGGAAATCACACAAATGAAGGGAGGACGTGAGCAAAAAATGCCATTTAAATCCTGGCAAATGTATAGCTAATGAGTAAATTGACTCCCTGCCTGTGATCTATTGAACAGCACAGCCCCAGGAGCGGACAATGGGATCAAAGCCGGAATTTCCCCACGCTCTGGCCGGGGTGCCGGGCTGCCATTTGGCGGTGCCCGGGGGCTCTGAGCTGCTGAGCGGAGTTCAAAGGAGCCCACACAGCCTCGCACAGCTCCCCGGGGTGGGAGACAATTCCCAGGTTTTCTGGAGGAGAGCGGGGCTGGCAGCGGGGCCAGAGACACCCGCAGTGACCCCAGCGCCGCTGGCCGCCCTCGCCGCGGGATAATGCCCGCAGGATTAGCCGTGTAGCAGGACAGCTGAATCAGACGCTCAGCCCTTAACAGGATTACGCTCCCGGGAGCTCCAATGAAAATACAGACACCCTGCCCAGGGCAGCCCCCCTGCGCACCGCGGCCCCCGGCCTCTGACTCTCCGGGGTCTTTTAAAGTCGTGATAAAGCGTGGGGCTGAGCTCCTCATGGACGCCCAGGGCACGGGCTCAGCTTTCTGCCAGCTACAGGGGATTTACACGGGCACACAGGTGCAGGAGGGAGCGGTTTTGAGCTGAAGGAGTGAGATTTAGGTGAGATGTTAGGAAGAAATCATTTATGCAAAAAAATGCCCTGGCAGATGTTTCCCAGAGGAACTGAGGATGCTCCTGGATACCTGGAAGTGCCCAAGGGCTTAGAGCAAACTGGTCTAGTGGAAGGTGTGAAGCGGGTGAGCCTGAAGTTCCCTTCCAACAGAAATCATTTGAAGATTTCTATGATTTAGGCCCCTCGGTGTCCAAGCTGCCCCCAGAGCATCTCACCAGACAGGAATGACGCCTTGGGCTTTTGGGTTTTCTGTTCTGCATTGGGGTGTGGCTTTTGTTCAGGGTTACTGTGATCCGTTCACAGGGTGATGAAGACACAACAATCCTGCTCCAATTGGGACTCAAGGACTTCAGGGTCAAAGTAGAAACAGAGTGGGAGGAGGAGGGCAGGCAAGTGGGACTCCTGTGTGCAAATGGACCCAAACCTGTAAAAGGAGTGGGATCTTGGGACTGGCCCCTCCCTTTGCCTCCATTTTGGAGCCACCCAGACAGAGCCTGATTTGTAACACCGGTGCTGCCTGGGTGTGGCCTTTGGAGGCCTCAATAAATCTCCTTTATTCTCCTTAACTCTGTCCAGCCTCTGCTCCAGCTCTTCCAGGCATCAGGAGCAGGAGGCTGCAGCCACTAGAATGGCTGGAGCTAACCCAGCAGCCTGTGTCACCCAGAGCACACTGTCACCTTCAGCACAACACCCAGACCTGCTGAAAACTGGGTGAGCCACAGTCCTCGTCCCCCTTGCAGCAGGGACAGCACGTGGCAGTGCTGCTGGAGCTGGGAGCCCATCCCAGCGTCACCAGGACTGAGCTGGAGCCCCTGGGAGCACAGAGGCTGATCCTTTGAGCACACACCCTGCAGGGCACTGGGCAGGGAAGGGGTGGCCATCATGACAGGTACCAGAGAGATGGGCGGGAGAGGAACTGGAGAGTTTTCTCCACTGCCAGGGTTGAGGGCTCTGCTACCAAGGGGGATCTTTCAATATTCTTTAGTAACTCTGGATCAAACCTTCTATTTCCATGGAAACACAACTTTAGGTGTGCAACCTTGGGGTCTTTGCATTCCTCTAGAGAGGCTGGATTCTTCTCAAGTCACACTCCTCACCCACCAGGATTAACTGAATAACCAGGTCAAAAGCAGTGCCTGAATTCAGCTCAGCAAGAGGCCGCTCTCATTACATCTCTTTTTCCTTGAAAAGTGGATTTGCACCAGACCAGACATTTTTAAGGTATGGGGAAGCACCAAGCTAAACAGAGATGTACATTTTCCAGGTTAACAATGATTTGCACCTGCTCCAGCCTGGAATCACCACAATAGCTCTTGACACAGGTTATCAGAGCAAAGGCTGAAAGCACAGCTTGCTGCCCTGACTCCTTGTTGGATTTCTGAGAGGCTGGCAACTCAGAAAAGCTGATCCAATTTATCCACAGTTCATTATCCAACATAGCATGACACTGGGACACTTGCAGACATAATCCAGCTTCCTCCTGCCTTGCAAGATGTATTGACCAAAGGCAAGAAAACAGAGCATTAATAGCTCTCTGCTGTGCAGCTGAATCTGGGCAGCAGCAATGAGATTCTTTGGGCTATTTCTATCCAATCTCACACAAGAGTAAATCAGAAGCTTCTACAGACTTTCATTAAATTTCTCCCCATTAATACCAACACAACTGAGATAAGGATTTGTCCCTTTTTTATGTTTTTTCTGATATTTTAAAAAATGCTAAAACTCTTCAGCTTCTAGCTGAGCTTAAGATAAAAGTTAACCTCTGAACCATAGCAGAATCTTTCATGTAAGATACAATACAGAGAGGGCTTTTTACAGTGGGTTTCACTCAGTAATGTGTGTTTCAGACTATTTTCCCCCATCTTCACCTGACTCTGGGTAGAAGGAACCACTAAACTTCACAAAACATTTCTGAAGGTGGCAAGAGGCACCTTCAAGAGTGTCCATGGAATGAGACTGGCCAGGATTGAGTATGAAACTGTCTCCATCCCTGGAATTCTTCTAAGCCAGTTTGGACATGCCACGGAGCACCCTGGTCTAGTGGAAAGTGTCCCTGCCCGTGGCAGGGGGTCAGAACAAGATGATCTTTAAGGTCCCTTCCACCCCAGCCATCCTGTGTTTCTATGATCAGTAAGAGAAGAAAAAGGCCCTGTTCTCTAGCCCTGACCATCTGAACCACACTGGAGAGATCACAATTTGTGCCTCCCCACGGCCAACCAGCCCTGGCTGCTGCCCTGGCAGATGCCCATGGCAGCATCAGGGCTTTGCTGTAACCTGTTATCTGATCTGGGCTCTCTGGCCTTTCCTCTCCCACAGACAGTCCTTCAAACCCATTCAGGGATGATGAGTCACTGAAGAAGCACTTAAAATCCATCCTGGATGATAAGGTTAGAGCTATGTGTGGTGCATTTCCTGCCCTAGTTTGGAGTTATGCTTGGGCTCTCCGCACTTCCTCGCTTATTCCACCTCCTTCCTCCTTCCAAATTCCCCACCATGCTAAGCTGCAAAACCTCAAGCAGTTCAGTGGTGATTTATCAGGACTCAGTGACCACACTGGGCTGCGCTAGGGAGCAGGCAGCAAGGATGGATCAGGTTTGGGGAGGCACAGCATCACCTGCTCCAAAGAGCAGAAAAAATCCTGTGGGAACTTTGATCAGGAAAGCTGCTGCAATGATGCCACCAGCCCAGGAGCAGCTCCTCGCTTGGCTGAACAAAGCAAATCATCTCAACCACTCCTTGTATGGCTCCTTTAGACCTTTCACCATCCTCGTGCCCCTGGTTTGGATACTCTCTAACAGCTTTATAACTTTTTTACTCTGTGGTGCTCAAAGGTGCACCCAGGACTCGAGGTGAGGCTGAGGGTCACCTTTGCCAGGTGGGTCACCTCCACCCAGCAGAAGGTGACCCCTGTGTCCAGGAGCTGAGCATGGGTCCATGACAGCAGCACTAAATCCTCATCACTGTCAGGCACCCATCCAACCCCTACCCGTGGCTCACAGCATCGCCCTCGCTATCAGCAGTGCAGAATAAGAAATTTTCCTTACATTAGTGAAATGATTATTCTTAATACTCAGACACTGATCATATTCCTGAGGAAAAGGAAACATAAATCCCTCCCTGCACTGACAGCAACAACCCGCATCCCTAGATAGGAGAGAGCTAATTAAACCTGGGCATTCCAGCCAAAGCCGAACCAGCGTGTTTGTACAAGCTTTGTGGTCAAACCATGTGCAGGATTTGGCCTTTTTTCCCCATTTTCATTAATCACAGGGAAAATTCTCCACTTAGAAACAATGCTAGAGATATACCTGATAGGGATTTTTTTTCTCCCTTGGCCTCTTCCCACTTGGCAACAGGGATGAAGTTCTGCCTTTGCAAAACATTTTGAAACCTGTTTCTGTTCCAATTCAGAATCACCCACCCCAAAGCTGTCCAGGTTATCTGTAAAATAAAACCTAGAGAAATGGATGGCTTGAAATGCTTCAAACTGATAAACTCAAAATATATTATTTTAACTGTAATTTTGGTTTGCATTATAAAGCAGAGTGAAAATGTTAAAAACCACAGAACAAATAGCCATTGGAAATGGGAAATGTTGTTTTGAAACTGAAGAAATAGAATGTTTTTGTCCTGGGGACCGCCTTTCCTTTCCTCCAAAGCTTGACAGAGTTTCACAAACCATTTCAAGTTTGATGTGCTGTGTTTTGCAGGGAGCTGAGCTGTTTCTGCTGGGGAGGGTAATGAGAAACTCCAGGAGCAAAGAAAACAGCTGGAACCCAGGCAAGGTGCACCAGTGCCACAGCGGGACCAGTGCCTCCAGCTGGGCTCCAGTGCTGGTTTAGGTCTGATTTTCGTGCTCCCGAGCCTGTATTTGAGCCGCTCCGGCAACGTCCAGAGGAGGCAGAGGCGCGCACGGGGCGGCGGCCGCTCCGCAGGATGAGGAGCACTCAGCCCATGCTGCTCCGCTCCTGTAAAAAACCCACCTCAAACCCTTCCCCGGTTATAAATAAAGCAGCCACTGACCTCGGAGATTAATCAGTGGGCTGGTGTCTCTGCGTGATGTCACCCCGTGTTTTTCCACCGGCCTGTCAAACCTCAGCCCGTCTGATGCGCCGCTGACAGCCGCAGCTTGCGCCTGCCAGGCGCAGCGGCCCGGCCGCCGGGGCCGCCAGGATTTATGGCCGGATTCTCCCCGGCTCTCCCGCACGCACAATACACACATGCCTCAGCAGGGTGATGGAAACCGGGGCTGCTCAGCGCTGTGGGTATTTTTAGGTGTTATTGCACCATTTGTGGCCTTCTGTGACTCCTGTGACTAACACAGCTGGATTTGTGGCGATCCGTCTCAACCTGGGTGCTCGGGCACTCCTAGAGAAGCTTGGTGGGCAAGGAAGGGAGGGTTGGAGCCAAGTCCAAGCTGATGCCATAGTAGGGGATGGATCTTGTGATGGGAAAGCAGTTCTGTCCAGGGCACCACACCTGGAGCTGCACCAGGAAGGCACAAAAACTCCTGCTTGGAAACCCAGGTCTGACATCAGGATTTTAATTTCACTCTTTGACCTTTACTCCTGCTTGCAGTTCAACCTGCAGCCTGATCCCCTTCCCATGTCTACCAGGCAGGAGCTGCTCAGCCCCAGCCAGGCACCACAGGGCACATGTGGGAGGGGAGGACGTCCTCTCTCTGTGCCCAGGGAGAAACAGAGGCCGAAGGGTGACACAAGCACATGGCTGCAGGGCGAGGCACTGCATGTCCACACAGCAATTCATCAATTAATCCGAGAAGGAACAAAGCAATTAACACTGGAAGCAGGGGATAGACTAACTAAGCACATGCTGCCACTCTGCTAATGGGGCTGCCTGGTGCCTGTTTGTTTGGCTTCTGTTTCTATGGAGGTGGGGGCCATATCAAAGGGTCAGTTCATTGTGCTGCTTGTTTGTATCTATCCAAAATGCATTCTTAACATCTCAGAGCCCAGGGAGATAGCCAGGGGCTAACTGGGGACTGCTTAGCCTTTGGGAGTTTTGTTCTTTTGGGGGATAGAAGACCTTCCTACCACAGCCAAGTGCTGGAGTCACCAGGACTCAGCACTAACCACATGCTCACCTCTGCTGGACCAGGTGCAGCTTGCAAAGGGCCCTGGGCTCCCACGGCCCTCACGTCCTAGTGTTGTCCCTCAGCAAGAAACCCTTTACCCACCCCAGAAAGGAGCCCCTACCCTGTCTCCAGACAGCTGGAACTGCTCCTGAGCATCATCCACAACCTGGGGAACGTGGGGCTCAGGGCCAGCTCTTCCAGCAGCAGATGCCCCAGCATGGAGCAGAACTGCCTGTCTCAAGCCCACCTCTCTCCTGGGGCTCCACTGCCGCCACTGGGCAGTGACAACGTCCAGTACTGCGTCCCCTGCTGTGCTGGGGCTGGAGAGGAAACGAGCTCAAGGAAGGCTGCAGTCCCAGCAGCACACAGCCCCTCCCCAGTCCCTTCTCTACAAGCCCAGGAGATTGGTCGAGCTGCATTGTCAACCCCAAAACACATTCCCAGTAAGAATGTTTGTAATAGGTCTTTGCTCTCTCAGATAAAGTGTTTCCCACGAGGTGAGCCAGCCTGGCACTGAGGGTTATCCCAGGGCAGTGGGATGACTTTTTCCCTTGGGTTTCAGGCAGCTGTGGTTATGCAAGGCTCCGAGTCGCTCCTGGGGCTGCCGCGTGCGAGGTGAGCTCCCTGCAGTGCCCAGCGCGGGCGCTCGCAGGCACGGCTGCAATCCCCGCTGCCAGCTCCGCTCGGTGCGTGCCGGGCACAGCCCAGCCCCTGAGCCTGCCCAGCCAAAGCACGAATCCGGAGCTGCAGTAGGAGAGAGCTGGAGAGGCCAGGGGCAGGCGAGATTACACTGCCTTCCTTTCCGTGCAAAGATGGGGTGACCTGTGCAGAGCAGGGCTGGATCTGGCACCCGCCCATGGCTTGCAAACCCTGTCTGATGGTGCCTCGAGCACACTGCAGGCTGGATGCCACCCATGGAGCTGCTCTTTGGGGTAGGGAATGCTACAGACCAGTCTTGCCCATGCATTTACTTACCCTGCTCTCATCCTTAGGCGTACCACTGACCATGGACCGCTCCTCTGCCCCTCACCACAGCTCTGTGTGTGACACCAGGCCCTGCAGCAGCTGCCCCAGCTTCCTGGCATGAGCAGCCACCACCTTCAGCACCCAGACTGAGTCTGTGGAATGACCGACCTGCTAAGAAAATAGAGAGCCCGTTCCTTTGAAGTTAATGAATTGTGAAAGCCTTTGAAAGAAGAGCCTTGTTTATTTACTCACCACTGCTCTTGTGGACGAAGCACCCAGACACCCTGAGCACTGCTAATTTGAATGGAAGATCAAACACGAGGCTCTGCCCAGTTGGAGGAGTGAGAGCTGCCTCACTGTCCAATGCAGGGAGAGCCTCGTACAAACCCAGGGCAGCCCATGGGCTGTCAGCTGGGTTTTATGGACAGGAGCATCAAGTAAGACACCAGGCTGGCAGAGAAATTGGTGCAAAGCTCTGACACCCAGCCTGAACATTTCACCAAAATTCATCTGTGATCCCTCCTGCAGACACCCATCACCTTCTCCTCCCTGGGCTGGCACTGCTGCCTGCACTGCTGCCTCTTGCTCTCACCCTGAGTTTCATCCCAAGCCAGAGGTCTCCTGCGCAGCACCACGTCACAGCCAAGACCTGCACATTCACATGAACATCGTGCTCATCACCTCCTCCCTCTCCCTCCCCGTGAGAGCAGGATACAGAGTACTCGGACCCCTGTCTTT
The DNA here is from genome assembly GCA_013399455.1 of Anthoscopus minutus. Classification (NCBI taxonomy): domain Eukaryota; kingdom Metazoa; phylum Chordata; class Aves; order Passeriformes; family Paridae; genus Anthoscopus; species Anthoscopus minutus. The sequence continues at coordinate 334,533 of VWYI01014350.1, read as the reverse complement.
GTGTAAAAACAACCCAGTAACAGAGAAAAGCTCACAAAACAGCCACAGCAGAGCCTCCAGCATTCTGCCTACTGTGATGGGTCTTCTAAATAAATTCACAGCCTTCTACAGTCTATAAATATCAGCCTTTTCAGTGCCACCACTTAGGGGATAAGCTGTCATGGAATATTCTGTGTGGGCTCTCGGACAAAAGGACAGCACCCCACCAGCATCAGCTTTTCTGTCACTGCAGTTTTCCAAAGTATAATTGGATTATAACCACGTGTGAGCTTCTAGTCCCTGTTTCTCCCAGGCTAGGGAAGTCACTCTCTGATCTGAACAGGAATAGGAAGGAAAGAGCAGAATGAGCTAAGCTGGCTGGAGGGGAGGGGAAGGGGCGGCTGAGGGCTCTGGCAATGTGGAAAGGACTTTACTGGATAATGAGGGTTTACAGTCCCAGTAATTAATCACGTATATCACCAAAGTGCTGATAATGAGAGGTTACCAAAATGCCTGCTCACCTCCATGGTGTGAAAGGATCAGCCAGAGACCGCATGGGGAGCAGGGAACTGCCAGGCAAGGCTGGTCTTCACCAGCTGTCAGCCACCAGATTTAGGGCGATGAAGGAAGGAAAGCTGAGAGCCCAGGGCAGTTCATCCACTATCTCTCCCTGTCCCACAGCCACAGGTGACAGAGACACGTAGAGGAGGGAGAGCCCTCGCCCACTTAGTGCAAAGGGCTGCGTCTGAGCTTGGACACTGATACCCGATGGTGGCCCTTGCTGTGGCCATCACCATCCCAGGGGCTGTGTGCCCACGGTGTCACCGTCCCCAGACCGCTGCCTGCAGGTCCCCGGGCACCTGTGGGGTCTGCAGCGCCTCTGCCCCTCTGAGATCCTCCCGGCCGCCCCGCACCGGAGCCGCCAGCTCCTGGCAAGCCAATCTCCGTGCGCTGCCCGCCCCTGCCCGCTCGGGGGCCGCGGGCGCTGCGGCGGGCGGACACAGCCGCCGGCGGGGCGNCCCAGCAGTGACACCTGGCGGGGCCGAACGCGGGTGGAGCCGGCCCCGGCCCCCGCATCCCAGATCCCGCATCTCGGATCCTGCATCCCTCATCCCGCATCCCTCATCCCGCATCCCAGCCCACTCATCACGCATCCCATCGCGCCGCTGA
>VWYI01014350.1:258075-332878 GCA_013399455.1 Anthoscopus minutus | reverse complement strand
GCGCCCGTGCCCCGACCGGCACGGGGCCACCGCGGCCGGGGGTGCGCGGGGCGCGGCCGAGGGACGGGGATGGAGATGAAGACGGAGATGGGGATGAGAACGGGAACGGGGACAGGGTGGGGACGTGGATAGAGATAGGGACGAGGAAGAGCGACCAGGGGTGGGGGCAGCGCCGGCGGGAGCGCCGCGAGCCCCGCAGTGCCGGAGCCGGCGCCCAGAGCCCGACGTGCGGCCGTGGGAGCCGGCGGGGACCGGCCGGGGCTGTGCGGGCTCCCCGCGGCTCCGCCTGCGCGGCTCCGGCGGCGTCCCGGGCTCTCGGAGCAGAGCGGTGGCCCGAGCGGAGCGGAGGAGACGGAACCGCCCCGGGGCCGGTACCGAGTCCTTCCCCGGAGCCGTCACCGCGGTGGTCACGGGCACCCCGCGCCCCGAAAATGCCGCCGCTCCTTCCTTGGGGATGGGACTCGGCGCGGGGATCTCCGGTTCTGTCGGGGAGCCGAGCCCGATGCGCTGTGGCACCTCTGACAGCCGCCGCTCCCCGGCCACGGCGAGGAGCAGGACGGGGCCCTCGGTTCGGCTCAGACAGGGAAAGCGACAGCAGCTTGGATCCCCTGATCCACCCTGATCCCGCCGGAGCTCCCGTCCCTATGGGCTGCGGTGTTGCCTGCACAGTTATGTTACTTTGCTCCTGGGAAGTGAAGAAGTTGGTGTCCTCCTTCCTTTAGATAAGACGAGGCTTTGTAACAGACAGAAATGACGCCATAACAAAAACCTTCTGGAAATTAGTCTCCTCCTGCCCCGGTTCGTGTAACAATGAAATTCATCTATGCAGAATCTCAGTAATTAGGAAAACAAAGATCGAGAAGTTTTCCAAGCGACCCTGTGCTGTTTCAGTAGTTCAGCAGCACTGGAGAGAAAAAAAATAGTTGGCTGCAGAAAAGTTCTCAGTGTCCCCCACCCTATAAAAGTCCTCTCTAATCTTGTGGAAAACTGTTCTCCAGGCCAATCTCATCATCATTAACAGATCACGGTAGATGAGGCAAAACTTAATCAAATTCAACCCATCTGCCACTGAAAGAAAACGGTAGTTTCTGGAAATTCTCAGCTACCGTGGAGCTTTCTGTAAAGGGCCGGGAGCACTTCATAGTCATGCAGATAGCACAAGTATTCCCGGTGTTTGAGAGCACGTCTGGGCGTGTGGCAGCCCTGGCCGGGCTGGCATTCCTAGAAGAGCGATCCCAGGGCGAGAAAGGCGGGTGGGAACGGAGGGAGCCGGGAGCCCAGGGGACAGGCTGCTCGGGCAGCTGGTGGCAACCACGCACAAAAGCAACTTCTTCAAGGGACCAGGAATTTCTCTAAGGGGCAAATGGAAAGTAAAAAGGGCAAAGCTGTTCACAGCCATGCCCACAGGAGCTTTCCCGAAGCGTGGTCAGCTGAGGGGAACTGGAATCATTGGGAGAGAAAATGAGTCACTGCTGGGGAGTCTCAGGTTGATACAAGCACTGACCTGGCTTCCAGAGCCAGCTCTGCCCCAACCCAGCTGGGCAGGTGAAGGCAGGACGGCTCCTGTGGGCAAGGTGAGGCTGCTAAAAGTGAGAGAAGGAAAGGAAAGGAAAGGAAAGGAATTTTGATTATTTCCATTATCATGCAGGCAGGAGAATGAGCGGCTCGGGGGCTGAGGAGTGGCTGTGTGGGACAACATGGCTGGAAAAAAAGGAGGAATAAAGAGGAATGGAGTAGTCACAGCAGCATCTGCCCAGAGAAGGGCAGTTCTGGTAACACACGTGGATGCTGCCTGAGGGATGAAAATTCCTTCTTTAGGGGGAGAGTTAAAACCACCCATTCCCCTTGCAGTCGTACCCCACTTCTCCCCACAAGGGCTCTCCACCGTCTGCCCTCATTCCAAGTGTGTGTGGCTTCCCAGCAAGCGGGAGGAAAACCAGCCACGTTTTAAGCCTCAGTAGCTGTGGCTTGTTTGGAGGAAGCTGGATTTAGCTCCCACAGCAGTTTGTGCTCTTGGCTTGCAGAGGGGAGAGCAGGGCAGCCCTGGGGAGCTGTGCTTGGGCTGGACAGCCCATGGGCAGCCCCCGGCCACGGTGCCTCTGGACATTTTTGTCAAGCAGTATTGGTCCCAAGGACCTTAAATACATGACTTTTAAAACAATAGAAATTAGAAACGGAATATATTAAACTCTTAAGGTTCAAATTTTCTCTTCTGGAAAGCAGAAGAGTCCTAAGAAAAGCCTAAATTGAACCAAGAAAACCAAACAAAAACAATTAAAAATTGAATATAATAAACTCTTGAGATTCACACTTTCAATTGAACTTTCTCTTCTGGAAAGCAGAACATTTCTAAGAAAAGCCTAAATTGAACCAAGAAAACCAAACAAAAACAATTAAAAATTGAATATAATAAACTCTTGAGATTCACACTTTCAATTGAACTTTCTCTTCTGGAAAGCAGAACATTTCTAAGAAAAGCCTAAATTGAACCAAGCGCTGTTGTGCTGGACGTGTCAGTCCTGATAAAATAGCGTGTTTAGATGAAATTGTATTTTACTGAAAATGGTTTCAGCCAGCTGTGGTTTGGGAAAAAGTTATTCAGTGATTTGCATAGGTTTCCAAGCACATCTTTAGCACCACTGATATTACAGTAAATACATTTGGTGGTGCATCATCATTCCTTATTTTAATTATTATTGCCAAATTCTTCTAGGGATTCACACACAATAAACTTGTGGAACTAGAGGAAATGCTTCTCATTTTCAGAGTCAACTTTTTAAGTAGTTTAATAGGAAAAACTCTGTCCCCTCTGATCACAGTACATGCAAAGGAAATATCAACCAAATGTTTCTCCTAAACAACTGCAAATTATTAATTTTCAGTGATGTCAGGCATGGCCCAACCGCCTTACATAAACGCCAGGAATTGGTGAACTTTGGCATCCAAAAGAGTGGCTGTGGGGGGTGTGTGTGTGCTTGTGCACGTGCTCAGAGCCCAGGCAGAGGGGACAGGTTGGGGACACTTTGGTTTTGGCCTGGGTGGTTGTGGCCAGGCTCCGAGGCCACTGTGACTAACAGTGACAGCGGGGTGGCTGTGGGGAGCAGCACCCTCGCAGAAATGCTTCCAAACTCCGAAGTGTTACTTAGCAACAAAATACCAGCTGAAACACAGACAGAAATTAAGAAGGAATGCAACGGGAAAATCCCTAAATCCCGTTTACACTTGCGTGCACTGGGTAGGGAGAACAGCGTGGTCTGGGGGATGGCGGCTGCCAGGGCTGTGCCCCGCGGGCCCCAAAAGCGGCCTCCGAAATTCCTTTGGATAGATTTGGGAGATTAGACAAATGTTGCTTATAAACATAAACTGTGCAATAAACAAACTTGGTGTAAATAACTAAGTAGAGTTTACTCGCTATTGAGAGCCCAGCGAGCTGTTCTGGTGTGGAAAGCCATTCTGAAATTAAAGGTTTGGTTGAAGAAAAATGTACACAAAGCCCTGTATAGCCCCCTGCATCCCACCCTCACACACACCCACTCTCCTGCAACCCACAGAGACTTCCCCCAGCTCCCCAGCACACCAAATCCTTGTTAGTTAACTTGTTTATTGCTAACCACAGCCCTTGGAAACTACAAATATTTAATTTCATCTGGCATTGGAACAGATGGGAGGCATCAGGCTCCCAAAGAGATAAAACAAATCTGTGGAAGGAAGAGGATCGCAAGTTTGGGTGTGGGTTGGAGAGCATGTGGGAGCCCAGCAACCACAGGGGGCTACCCATGGTGCTGTCAGGATTTGGGGCTCCAGGAGAGCTGCTGCACCCCAGGGTGTGATGCCCATGTGGGGATTCTGAGGGATGACCAGTCCAGAGTCAGGCAGCCATCATGGGCCAGCTCCCTTCTTTAGCCAGGGAAGGAGGAGAGTGTTTGTGGGCATGGAAACCATACCAAGGGCAAATCATGAGGCAGGAGTGCCCATGGCTCTCCCTGTGCCAGAGCAACCCCTGGCTCTGGCCAAGGCTTTGGCAGGGACACCCCCAGTGCAGATGGAGAAGGGGACATTGCCACCACCATGGGCTGTTGGCTGTGCTCCCTGCAGTGCTCTTCTGCAGGATTTGCCATGTGACACCAGTGCTGCTCGTGGTGCAGGTACAAGGAGTGATGGAAAACTGGAGCCACCCATACGTGGATACAGAATAGAGAGAGAGAGAGAGAGGCTCATTTCAACAGGAATCATGCTAAGGTGTGTGGGAGGGGAAATAGCATAAATAGGAATGTTTGAAATTAAGCCAAGGGAAAGACAGCTGCATGGAGGAGCTCCACAGCCCACCGTGGAACCCTCTGGGGCACGGAGGTGCCGCTCCTCCTCTTCGTGCCAGCCTCAGCTGGGCACATCCACAGCAGCCCCCCGAGGGCTTTGCTGTAGAGGCTCTGCAGGCGGCATGGAGCTCCAAGGGCTGTGTCTGTAGCTCTGATCCCATCCTGTGCCGTGGAGGAGCCACAGCCTGTGCCAGCAGTGCTTCTGCTGCAGCTCATCACCCTTTCAGCCTTGGCGCTGTTGCAGGCAAGACACAGAATTGTGGAATCACAGAATGGGTTGGAAGGGACCTTAAAGCATTTAGTTGCAGCTCCTCTGAACTGGCAGGGACAGGGGACAAAGTTTCAGGAGCAGAACTTGCCACCTCCAGGGAGAGAGGACGTGCAGCACTCGGGACACGGAGATCTCCGGGGTGTTTGCCCCGGTTGTCAGTTTGTTGTTGCAGAGCACTTTGCATGGCAATAAAAGCAGGAGGTCAGTGACCAGGAAGTCTTTATCCTGAGGCACTCTGCTGCTCTGGCTGTCCAGGCAGCCATGCTGTGAAAAATAAGTTTTAAAGTAATGTCAGACTGATGGAGAATGAACCCCGTGGCCTTTGCAGCAGCCCTGGTGTTCCTGGTTAGGGTGGGTGGAACAGATGGGCTCTCTCAGTCACTCTGCCCCATTATAACAATCCTAACTGTGCTGCTTAGTCCATTTCTCATGAGTGTCGTTTTCACCTATGAGAAATCTTTCTTAGAAATGCAGAAGGAAAAAATCCTTCTGCTCTTCCTAACTCATTAGCTTTTGGTATTACCACAAGTGATTTCAGCAGTGCCATGAGGAGATCTGTGCTGGGCCCGAGCCCATGGAAACACAGCTTCTTCTTGGAGCAGCTCACACCCAACACACAGGATGTGCCATGGAAGAGAGAATCATACATCCAGCTTTATTGCCAGAGGCTGTCCTACCTCTTAGCAAAGGACTTTGAGATCTGGGGAGAAAAAAACTGGTCCTTAAGGGTAAAGCATATTTTTAATGAGCAATTTGTATTCATGCCCCACCAACAACATCCCTGAGGAACAACTTTCACCCAGCACTGACCAAAGTTTTCAGACCTCAGTTTTCAGGTTGCAATTATGCAAGATGCCAACAGCAAAGCCTCCCACATCTGCCCAGGGGACAGCAGCCTACAGCCCCCATCTGCTCCACATCCCCAGGACCACAGTGTTCCAGTCTTCCTCACAGAAACTGCATCCCAAGGACTGCACAGGGTGCAGGAGAACCACAGAGATGGGACTCTGACCAGGATCTGAAGGCAGACAGCTTTGAAACAGGGATGCACAAGAAAGAGGAAGATAACGGTGCAAAAAATGAAAAACATGTCTCTTGAGTGGTACTGGTAGTGGCTCAGCATTATGATATTAAAAATTATTGAAGTGAGACTAAGGCTCTCAACATGCAGAGCAGTGGCTCTAAGTGAGGAAATTAGGACTATTAATCACTCACAGGCGTTAACAATTCCAGCAGGCCAGGATGGCCCTGTTCCCAGTGGGGCTTAATAAAATACTCAGGGTTTGTAATACTAAAATAATATCTCAGATGTTTATAGCACCTTGCAACCCAAAGTGCTTGGCAGTTGGCTATAAATTGTCTGCCACAGCAGGGAGAGCAGAGGAAGGAAGGTGCAGCATCCTTGGGAAGTATGCAAAGAACTCGAGGAGGTGAAATGCTGCCAGGCATGATGGAATTTGCTCTTTAGCAGGCAAAGAGGCAGGGATGTTGGATTTGATCCTATCTGCACAAGCTGTCTCCAATAGCTGCCTACAGCTTTCCAGCCTCCCTGCAAAATATGGATTTCATGAGGACTCAGTGGGATGGGAAGAGAGCAGAAGCCAGGATAGTTTGGCTCCCAAGCTGATCCTTCAGGGCTGTCAAAGCTGTTAGAGAGCAATGGGGAACTGAATCACTCTTCCCAGGGGATGGACTCCAGCAGCCTCTGGTGCCACCAAGAAGCCAGACCACGTTCTCTTCTCAGCCTCAGAGCTCTTTCCAGACCTCAGAAGCAGGGACTGTCCAGAGCCCCCAGGAGCAGCTGACGTGGCTGAAGCTGCAGGGATTCCAGGCTGCCTTACCCCAGCTGAGCACTGGGTAGGGAGTAGCTGTGCCAGGAAAGGCAAACATTGCCTGGGATGTCAGAGCCAAACCTGCTGCCTTTGCAAACAGCCCTTGAGCTGAAGGAGCATCCCTCCACCTCAAAGCCATTGTGCAGGAGAGGCTCACGGTGCTGTGTGTGGCCTGAGCTCCTCCTGACCCTGGGCTCTGTGTCCACCCATGCTCCTCTTCCCACCCGGCTCTGCCACCAAACAAGGAGGTACAAACTACTGGTAAGGGTTTGTGATCCTCGAGTTTTCACCCACCAACTCTCTCTACATGAATAAGTGGCATTAATGAGTGAGGAAGCCTCAGGCACTGGCTGTTTGTGTGTCAGGGATCAGTCATGGGCTCCCTGAGCTTCCTCACATCTGGAGCCTGGCCCACTGCATCACCAGAGCTGCTTGCACAGACATTCTTCTGCTTTACATCCTTCTCCCATGTGAAGCTGTGACAGTGATACTAGTTAAGCTTAGCTTCTATTAATCTAATTAAAAACTGTGCCTTTAATGGTATTGGTGTGACCCAAAATGGGAATTTATAACATTTCAAGCAGCTGTTTTAATTCAGAGCACTAAAATGTTGATTTGTCTAAGAATGGCAAATCCAAAGACTTTCCTTTTAAAATCAAGTCATGTTCAAATAGGTTTTCCAATGCCTTATGAAATAGTGAAAAATGAAGTCTTAGCTAAAGCAGTGTCTAGTATAAATTCCATTGGAAACTGAATTAGGGCACTCACCTTGCAGGAGCACCTTGGTATCACAGAACAACAGCACAGTTTCTGATTCCATGTCATTTTACTGATTCCCATTAAATTAATTCCCTTCTTCAAAACCTCATTTTCCAAGGGGCGTTTCCCACCTGCTATATCCGTGGGAAGCTCTGAGCTGCTCCGTCCCCTGAGCAGAGGGCAGGGACACGACACGGGCCACAGGAGCCTGCGAGTCCTTGGCCAGGCCGGGCGGGCTCTTGAGAGAAGCACAGGAGCAGGACACATCCAACCCAGCCGCGGAACGGGGTTAGCACAGCCCGCACGCTACCAAGTAAATAGATGCGTCTGCCTCTGATTTGCATGTTTATCTTAGAAGCAATTTAGGTTTCTCCTTGTTTACAAGAGCCAAAGTCAGCAGACTCTCCACAAGAACAACAGCCTGGAAGGCAGCGCGTGATGGTTGTCTCCTGCTCCTCGTGCACTCGCGGGATGCTGGGACGAGCTTGCCTCTGGATGCATCCCTGCAGGCTGCGGGGGTAGCAGAGCTGGCAGGCAGAGAGGAGGGATTGACCCTCAGGCTCCCAAAGCACCTGCCCGTGGAACGTGAAGCCTCCATCCTGTGCTGCTGCTGCCCTGCGAGCAGCAGGGAGGGGAGGGCAGGAGCTCAGCGCTCACGGCCGGCTCCGGGCAGCGGAGCTCCGGGGGACAGCGGGCAGCGCTGGGACCCGCACTCTGAGCGGCGAGAGGCGACACTGCAGCACCCGCAGGCCGGGGTGCTCGCGGGGATTGTGCCCCGAGCTGGGCAAACAGCTCTGCGCTTGGCAAAGGGCGGTGCCGAGGCTTCAGGCACCCTCAGGAGGCAGCAGCGTACGGAATCCCGTCGGACAGAGTGGGGGATCGTTATCCCCACGTGCACTTAATTATCCATTCCTTCTTCCCTGCCTCCCAGCTCCTCCTCACTGCAGGCTGCCCGGCTTCTGCTTCTGCCTTTCCCCTCCCAATCCTGAACCCGGGCCTGAGGAGCCTCCAGCATTAGAAGTTATCTCTCACAGACTTTTCTGAACTCGGGGCTTGGATTTTGTGGGGCTTTTTTCAGCTGGAAAAATGCAGATTTCCCCAGAGTACAGCGCTGCAGAAGTGTGCCACTTCCAGCACAGCTTCATTGTTCAAAAACGAAGTTCTGATAAGGCAGCTGGGGACTTCTCAGAACATCCATTGTCTTTCCCACTGCAGTGTTTTTAAAATGTCACAGATTTTGAGAAATAAAAATGGAAGGGATGCTTTCATCTATCCAAAACAAATGTTTGGGTTTTTTCCCTCCCAAAACTCTGCTTGGCAGAATTTTTTGATGTTCCTCGTCTTGCTCCATTTCAGAGTAACTGAACCCAACTGGAGCATTTCTCACCGAGTGGAAGCTTTTGTCTTTGCCGAGATAACCACAGCCTCTCCAGGCCATGGGAGGACTTTTCCCTTTAGTTGTGTGTTAGATTTCAGTACATAAACTCCGATGGAATCCTGTAGGTCATGTTGTAAATCCACGGCCATGGGCAAAGGGAGATGCAGCCGCTGGCCCTGGCAGTTCTGGGATGCACATGGCTACTGCAGCAGTTGGTGCCCTTTGCTCTGCTCTCCTTCCACTTTCTCCTGCTGATAATATTTGCTCTGATCTGGGTATCTGGCAGGAGAATTAAGAAGTAATTAGCTTCCAGTGTGAAAAAGGGAGTGCCTAGTGTTTATCTTGTCTGGAGGGTTTCCCTTGATCTCGGTCTCCCAGGGGATGCTGTTAGTGCTTTATCCATCACTCTCCAGTCTGGGAGGCAGCTCTGCTGCCAGCTGCTGTGTCCCAGCCCTCTGCTGTGATTGGGGACCAGAGCCCCAGCTCAGCAGTGCTGGTGGAAGGCAGGGGGTGGGGTCCCTGGTGAACTGGCCCATCACAGAACATTTTAGCTTTTCCAGCTTCCTCAGCATCACTTTTCTCCGGCAAACAGGAGCTTTGGCTACTTCTGAACCTTCATCCTGCAACCTGCTGCCTCCCAGCATCTCATCACTGCTCTTGCCAGCACAGGCAGGGATAAGCCAGCCATCCCCATCCTTGCTGGGCAGGATGAATTTAGGGTTGGGGACCTGACCATGCTTCCCAGCAGGAATTCTGCAGTCCCACTCGATGCCCCTGTGCCATCATCCAGCTGGTGGGGTGCTCCTCTGCCCTGTCCTGCCCTGTGGGAGGGCATGGGCTGCTCTCACAGTCTGGCACCAGCAAGGCAGTGAAACATCCACAGTCGGCAGGGCTCAAGGAGCTCCTGTTGGCGTTTCTTTCCCAAACAGCTTCTGCTACTTCCCTGTTCCTCTGCTTTAGGATGAAAGGCTGGTGAGCATGCCAGTGACAATAATGCTCACTGCCCCTCGGAGTCTGGGCTTGCAAAGCCATGGGGAGCTGCGTTTATTATCCTCAGCTCCGAGATGACCTTGTGCTTCTTCCAGCATTTAAACAAAATATTTTAAAAGAGGGAACGGATCCCACTGCTCTCTGTGCTTGCAGGGCTTTCCTGAGCCTGGGAGCTCTCTCTGGGGTGGATAGAACTGAGAGAACATGTCCAGAGAGAGACAATGAAATATTGTCCAAGCTTTTTATTATTATTATTGAAGGAAGATGTTTGCTTCCAGTCTGGGGGTTAGACAAAAAATCTGAATATCACCCAAACCTCATCCCTTCCAGTCAGAATCCCAGCTCCGTGCTCTGTTGCAAAAATCCTCCTCAAGCACAAGCAGCCAGAGGGGTGAGCGGGTGGTGCAGGCGGGAGCTGACTGGGATGGAAAATTCCACGTTGCTGCCATTGTCCAGGGTGGTGTGAGCGTGCGGGGCAGAGCTCAGTTCCCTCCCCCGTGGCTGTGGAAAGCTGCCCGTGGGGCTCAGCCAGGCTCTGGCAGCTGCTGCTTGTGCGTTGTCTCCTACTCCGAGTTCCTTCCCTCTCCCCACTGCTGCGGGGAGAGGGCCAGGACGCAGGCGGGACACAGGACGGTGGGAGCCACAGCACAGTTCCAGCGGCTACGGAGCTTCAGGGCAGGAGAGTAAATGTTCAGGAGATGCTCAGAGAGGAATCGACAGCTCGGGGATAACAGTGTGAGTCAGGAGTGCAGCACCAAGAGGTGAAGCCTGCTCCTCTTCCTCTCTCATCTGCACAAGGCACGGGTGTCTGTGCCGTGGACATTCCTGACAAGTGCAGGCAGGAGACAGGGCAGAGCCTGCATGAGCTGGGCTCAGCTGGGCTCCATCCTGCTGTGCTCAGCAGGGCTGGGATGTTGGGAGGAGGGTGGGAGGAAGGTTTTGCACATCAGCAAGTTTCTCTGCTGCTGCCCCAGGAGTTGACACAGCCCAGGCTTATGGGAGACATCCCATGACTCACAGCACCCAGAGCTGACTGTCTGCTGGGGGAGATGAGCTCCACAGACTCCCTGCTCCTTCCTGCAGCCATGCACACACTAAGAAAAGCTCTGCTTGCTCCTGGCTGGTGCATTTCGGGATTATTTTATTAAACAAAAGGACTCTGATGGCTCAGCTGTGCCCTGTCCCTGTGCCCTGTCCCTGTGCCTGCCTGTCTGAACCACAGCCCCAGGCAGGTCTGGACGTGTGCCTCACTGCTCGCCCATGCCAAGGGGATGCTGCAAGGGGGCACATTGCTGCGTAGAGACACTCTGGGCAGAGCCTGGGGCAACTCTGACACAGCTAGAAAGGGAAGAGGGAAAGCTGGACTTCAATTTAAGACCCACCAAGCAGGATGAGGACCTGGTGTCATTCGGTTTGTTCAGCTGGAGGAGACTGAGGTCAGACCTCACTGGGGTCTGCAGCTTCCTCCAGAGGGGCAGCTCTGATCTCTGCTTTCTGTGACCTGGGACAGGACCCAAGGCAATGCCTGGAGCTGTGTCAGGGGAGGTTGAGGCTGGATACTGGGAAAAGGTTCTTCTCCCACAAAGTAGTTGGGCACTGCCCAGGCTTCCCAGTGCAGCGGTCATGGCCCCAAGGCTGCCAGTGCTCAAGAAGTGTTTGGACAATACTCTCAGTCACAGGGTGGGATTTTGGGGATGTCCTGTGCAGGACCAGGAGCTGGACTCGATGATCCTTGTGGGTCCCACCCCACTGAGGATATTCAGTGATTCTGCCTCCCCTCTGAGGCAGGGCAGTGGCATGGCCTCATGTTGGCCGTTCTCTCTTGCAGGTACATCGGGGCGCTGGGCGCGAGGGTGATCTGCGACAACATCCCTGGGCTGGTGAACAAGCAGCGACAGCTCTGCCAGAGGTACCCTGACATCATGCAGTCGGTTGGGGAGGGAGCCAAGGAGTGGATCCGGGAGTGCCAGCACCAATTCCGGCACCACCGCTGGAACTGCAGCACCCTGGACCGGGACCACACCGTCTTCGGCCGGGTCATGCTGCGAAGTAGGTTCTGCCCTGTCCCCTTCCCACCACCACCACGTGCCTTGTCTGCCTGGGAGAGTCTCTCTTCCCACTGGGCTGCCATGCCCAGTGGCTTGGATTACTCCCTGAGGAGAGCTTTGCCTTGCCTTGTAAATTAATCAAGTAGTAATGGGAGCAGAGCGCTGCGTTTGGAATAGCTGCATCAGATGAGATGGAGCAGGGGGAGAAGGGCGAAGGAGGAGACACCTCCGGAGAGCAGGCTCATATGTAAACAGTAATGGGATATATAAATATTTGGAGAGCGGGGTTGGCCAGGACTCAGCAATTCACGTGGGAACTGGCCGTTCCCTCACATGGCAAGGGAGGCAAGGCACAGATGCAGCTCCAGTCCTTGCTTCAGGCTCCGAGGTGGAGGAGGATCATGGCTATGGGGACAGGTGCCAGCCCTACACAAAGGACTGGGCACAGCCCCTGCCCAGGAGAGGCCTTCCCACTCCAGGTGAGGGATGGACACAGCACAAGCAGGGGTGCACCCAAGGAACAAAGAGGAAAGGCACGATGGGGACAGGGATGGGGCAGGAGCAGCATCATGGACTCCAGCTGCCCCGGGAGTGCTGGACCAGGAAACAGCCCTGGGAGGCAGCATAAGCCCCAGCACAAGCCCCAGCACAGGCAGCAGCACTGCAGGACAGATGCTGCTGCATCCCATGACGTGCTGGGAGCATCCAGCCATGTGGCCTCCAAATCAAAAGCGGCTGGAAGAGTCTTTCCACTCGCAGCTTGTATGGAGGACACGTGAGTGCCACAGAAGGAGCTGGTGAGTGGGAGGCTTGCTCCTTGCTGGCAGGGGGATGGGGCAGCTGCCCGTGGGGTGGGCAAGCAGCAGAGCCACAAGCCAGATGCCTGACCTGACTGGAGGGAAGGGGACTGGAATGCTGAATGCAGCATTCACCCTGCCATGCTGCAGCCAGCCTGCTCAGCCTCTCTGTTCCCATCAGGGCACCTTTTCTCCTGCTCACATCCTCTCCTGGCAAAGGATGGGAAATGATGAAAGCTCCTCGCCACAGCCCCATCCTGCGAGGCCCAAAGAGAGCTCTGCTGCCTTTGAAGTTGCTTTCAAAGGCTCTCAAAATGAAGACTAACATGGTTTTGATTTGCAGCTTCTTTTACAACATTATAAAAACAGCTGCGAACTTGAACCAGAGACATAAAATAGCAGGCAGCAAGCTGTGCTGCACAGGGAGAGCCCAGTCAGAGCTGGCACTGCCCCCACGCTCCGCACAGGCCGGGAGCGAGCACAGCAAGTGGCCCTGGTGAGCAGCCAGCACCCATGGGCTCATAACCTGAGCACTGCAATCAGGCTGATTGATTAATTGATTGATTGATTGATTGATTCCCTCGGCTCCCAGGAAGCCAAGGCTGGACACTGTGGTCAGCTGGGCTTGGCTCAGCCATCCATACACGATGGTCTCACTCCCCATGCCTGGTTCTTCACGGGCTGCAGGCGCTTGGCACAGCCTGGCACGCTCACTCCCCACCCTGTTCCTCTCCCCGTGGCAGGCAGCAGGGAGGCCGCCTTTGTCTACGCCATCTCCTCGGCAGGGGTGGTCTATGCCATCACGCGGGCGTGCAGCCAAGGGGACCTCAAGGTGTGCAGCTGTGACCCGCTCAAGAGGGGCCGCTCCAAGGATGAGCGCGGGGAGTTCGACTGGGGCGGCTGCAGCGACAACATCAACTACGGGATCCGCTTCGCCAAAGCCTTCGTGGATGCCAAGGAGAAAAAAGTGAAGGATGCCCGGGCGCTGATGAACCTGCACAACAACCGCTGCGGGAGGATGGTGAGTGCGGCCCTGCAGCAGAGCCCATCTCACTGGGGGACTGGGCAGCTGGAACAGCTTGGCCAGAGAAATGGGACCATGGGCATCTCTGGAGGGCAGTTCCTGCTGTGGATAAGGCTGGATGCTGCCCTGCCTTCCCAGTGCTCCCCTGCACGCTTTGCCCTAGGGAATGGCCCCATGGGGATGGCAGGACCTCACTCACCCTTGGCTCCTGTGTCCTTGCTGGTGTTGGCATCAGTGACCTCCACACACAGCCTCTGTCTCGCATTAGGAGCCCCATCCCACACAGCCAAGGGCTGCACCAGGAATGAGCAGACTGTGCAGTATCTGATGCCGGGGGTGACCACTGGTCCTTACCCATCTCTCTTCCCACAGGCTGTGAAGCGCTTCATGAAGCTGGAGTGCAAATGCCACGGGGTCAGTGGCTCCTGCACACTAAGGACTTGTTGGCTGGCAATGTCAGATTTTCGAAAAACAGGGGATTACCTTAGGAAGAAATACAATGGGGCCATCCAGGTGACGATGAATCAGGATGGCACTGGCTTCACAGTGGCCAACAAGAACTTCAGGAAGCCCACAAAGACAGATCTGGTGTATTTTGAGAATTCACCTGATTACTGCGTGATGGACAAATCAGCAGGTAAAACCCAAAGCTCCAGTCATTACCCAAAAGCATCTCTTCCTCCCTTCCCAACAGGTCAGCAGCTCCCAGCAAGCCCAGCCTGTGGGCTCAGTTCCCCCACTGAACCCCAGTCTTTGGAGAGGGGGTTTACCCAGACCCAGAGCCCCTACAGCACCCCACACCTGCACAGGCAGGACAGTGTTTGTCCAAAATGCCCAGGCTTTACACCAGGGCCCCAAACCCCTCAGGCTTCTGGTCATCACAGAAGTGGAGTGTATCCTCAGAGCCCATCTTCTGCAGAACAGAGCTCCCTTGAATAGGCAGCAAAGAGCTGTTCTGTGCACAGGCTGCCTGCTGTTCCTCTGAACACAGCCTGAGGTTGGGATGAGAGCGGGGAAGAGGTGTCAGGGCTGCTGGACTCCTGCAGAGATCACCAATGGTTTCTCAGCCTGGAGCATTCCCAGTTCAGTTTGCAGCAGCCATGGGAGCTTGGTGGGGAGCACATGGTCCTGCCATCCTCAGCCTGAGCAGGGATTCTGAGCTTTGCCAGCTGCAAAGCCTGGCTCAGTGGGCACACACTGCTCCAAGGCACAGAGGGGCTGCACAGAGCCCATCCCTGTCCCCTATAGCTCTTATGCTCTGGCAACAGCAAACACAGGCTTGAGCAGTGGGCATGGGAAGGAGGCCATGCAGACTGTCACAGAAACCCAGAATATTTTGGGTTGGAAGGGACATGAAAGATCATCTCATTCCAACCCTCCATCACGAGCAACATGAGAGACACCAAAGCTGCATCCCTGGCTGGGCTTGTGGCATCCCATGTCCATAAAGCACAGCAAGTGCAGGCTTTAAAGTGGTGCCTTTGGAGACCCCACTGCAGCACATGCTATGGCAGGAACAACGGGATTTCTCCACTAAAGCAGTCGCACCCAAGGTCCCTGCTGCAGATGGAGATGCCCAGTGCCACCAGTAACCCCTGGCTGGGCAGGGAAGTGTTGGAACAGGATGGAGTAAAGGGGTGTTTCTCAGGGGGGCCTGGGGTCCGATTCCAGCTAGCCCTGGACCCCAGGTTTTAACAACCCCAATAAGGACAAAAGTCAAAGACAAGAGGCTCTCTTTCCCTCAGGACCAAAAGTCCCACAGTTCATTGCAGAATAACTCCCATGGTGTCCAGGAGGAGAAAGAGCAGGCTCAGGGGTCCAGCCCCCTGAGATAAAGCCAGGGAGAGCTGGCAGGGAGAGATCACAGCCAATGCCACACCTGATGGGAAGGGTGAAGGGAGAAGTAAACTCAGGTAAAACCCATCACCATGGACTTGGGGAGTGGGGAGAGGGGTGTGTGAAAAACAAACCACCTGATACAACAAAACCACCCAGCGCAAAACAATAACTAAACAAAACCCTGAGTGCACTACAACAGGAGAGGAGCTGACCTGTTCTGGCTTCCTTCGCCAGGCTCCCTGGGCACGGCCGGCCGGGTGTGCAGCAAGGGCTCCCGCGGGACGGACGGCTGCGAGGTGATGTGCTGCGGCCGGGGCTACGACACCACACGCGTCACCCGCGTCACCAAGTGCGAGTGCAAGTTCCACTGGTGCTGCGCTGTGCGCTGCAAGGAGTGCGAGGACACTGTGGATGTGCATACGTGTAAAGCACCCAAACGGGCTGAGTGGTTGGACCAGACCTGATGAGACAGGAGCACTGAGGGAAGAAGCTACTGCCATCCCTCTCGCAATGTTTTTTTTAAACCCCCGTGCCCTGAGGGCCACGATGTTCTGGGAGCTGTAGTTCAACTGCATGGCTTTTATTTAATTAATTCTACAAGGCACTAAGGAAAGGACTACAGTTCCCAGGAGGTACTGTGGGCCCTTCGATGTGCTCAGCAAAACTAATCCCCGACCTAGCAGGAGGCTGCGATCCTTGCTTAAACTGTGAACCTGCAAAGGTTCTCCTCGCAAAGGGACGGTGCAACCAGTACAGGCTTGGAGGCCTGACTGTCAGGATGTGATGGCTGAAGACTCCTGCACCTCCCTAGAGAATCTACGTTAGAGTAAAGCTTCACCAGCGAAAAACACTAATTCAGAATAATCCACTCGTGCTTTTTCTTTTTTGCAAGGCCAGAGGAAGGGTGTTGTGAATCCGTAAGACAGTTCCATGATCCCTGTGTTTCCCTCGAGCAGACCTGACACATCACTAACCCCACTGAGCAAGAGTCACCTCTGCATGAGGCTTGTCCCTGTGTCCCCAGCACAGGGAACAAGTAGAGCTGTAACTTGGAGCTGAACCTTGAAGGACTGCACAGAGACAAAGGCCACCTCAAGATGCTGGTGGACACACAGGGCTTGAGAGAGCAAATGAAACCTGTGAACTCACTGGTAGGTTCTGAAGTCAATGATACAATAACATCTCTGTACAACTCATGTGTATGTTGTGTATACTGCTTATTATTTTAAGTCAAAATCCATTATAAACCTGTATCAGAAAATTATGTCCTTTGCTTTTTGAATTCCTACACACACAGCTGGGCACATCCCCAGAGCAGGAACCAGTTTCCAGTGTTTGTCTTCCCTGCCGTCTGCAGCTCCTGCTGTCCCAAAGCTTCCTACAGAGTTGAGCATCCAGAGCCCCAGGGGAATCCTTTCTCAGCAGCATCGCACTTCAGGATATGTGGATGCCCATCCCCAAAAATGTACAAGGCCAGGTTGGACAGGGCTTGGACCAGTCTGGTCAAGTGGAAGGGGGTGGAACAAGAGAAGGTTTAAAGTCCTGAACCACCCAAACTGTTCCATGGCTCTGTATCACTGGGTCAAGCAGGAGATGCTAAATAAAGTTTCAAATCTTTCCCATTGGAAAACCCCCAAATACTCTAAACATAATCAATTAAAATTGAAGCTGATGAGGGGAGTGGAAGGCAGCTGCAGAGCTACTGGTAAGTAAGTTATAGGGATCGCCCCTCGTCTCTACCAATTTCCTCTTTTTTTCTCACCAGTATGAGCAAGCAGACATTACAACAGTGCTTTATTTAGTGTACACATATTTTATGGAGTCTGGTCAAAAGGTCCCAATCCACACAAACAAATGCAATGTATGACAACAGTTGAAACTGGAAACGAAACTAACCCAGGTAGAAAAGAAAAATTATCTTAAATCATTGCAATTCCTGAGGTTGAGGATGCTCCTGCAGTTCCCCCACTTAGGGAGGCTGCACATTGCCCCAGGCAGGCTGTGCCTCCTCCCCAAGCCAGGAAAAATGGGGTTCATTTTCCTGATAGTGCTCAGCAGTGTACCAATGGGCAAGCAAAGGCATTTCACACAGAGGAGGTTTTCATGGAAGTTCCAAACTTCAAACAGTAAGAAAGGCCAAGTGAACAGGGATGTTCACTTGTAAATACTTTTTGCTGGGGTCTGCTTTACTGCTGCAGAGGGCCGGAGGTCTCCAAGAAGCTGGGCTTTTCTCCTGGGAGCAGAGAGATGTGTGGGCAAGAGGGAGCTGAGCAGGCTACAAGAGCAAAGTCTGAAGAAAGGTCAAAGGAGCAGGATGGGATTAAGGCAAAGAAGATTATTCTGGTCCTAAACCACCCATCGACTACTGCACCAGGATCATCTCCAAACAGGGTCTTTACTCAGTGGCCCTAGGAAATAATAGTTTAAGTAGAGAGAGAAATCCACTTTGAAACCGGCTTTGATGGGGGAACTGGTCAAAGAATTAAAAGAGCCTGCCATGGGGTGGATTAAGCACCTTCCTCCATGTCAAACCCCTGAGAGTGCTCATGCAGAAAAAGGACCTTCACCAGAGCTGCTGCAAAGCCACAGCCAAGCCAAAAGGTGACATTTTAATGGAGCTCTTAAGAGAATTACAGGAATCCCACCTCCCCACTGTCTAACCTGTTTCTTACAGAATTAAATCAATTCCCTGACAGCACAAGAGGGTTGTGCAGCACCTTCCCTGCTCTTGCATTGGAGCTGGTGTTCATCCAGACTTCTGTCTCCCCTCAGGCCCTTCCAAGACTCTGAATTTCAGGGAGAGACAGTTTTCTCATCCTGGCTGTACTGAGGAATGCTGGCAGGTGAGCAGGAGGTCTGGGGCAGGCCAAAGGCATCCCAAGGCAGTGCAGCATCCGTCAGCACAGGCTAATCAACTGGGAAGAGCCTCTCATTTATCTTCATTACTGCTCCACCTACTCTCAATTTACGACAAACTCGAAAAAAATGCTGCCCCCTCAGCCATCAATCCAAGCCTCCCTCCCAGAGCAGGACACACTCCCTGAGCAGGGAGGGACCCAGTGCCTGGGGACCCAGGGTCAGCCATCAACAAATACTATTTTTGCAGAGGATCCTTGGGGGGTCTGTAGATCTCTGGGCCCATCTGATGAATGACACCTCAATCAATGGCTGCTGCCTAAATATATCCTCCCCTTGAATGCAGATGTTAGTATTTTAAAACAAACAGGGAAACTCCTGAGCACAGGTTGTCTTGGGTTTGTTTATTGGCTTCCACCGCTTCTGGTTTCATTACTGAGATGCTGAAATTGGATAACTCCAGTGCTCTGTAACCACAGCTGAGACAGGAACCCTCCCTAGTCCTGCCAGGTCCACCTGGCAGGTGCAGCTGCATTCCTCTGTCACAGCAGTAAATAACAGGAGTAAAAATACTTGGAATCAAGTGCAAGAGCTACAGAAGTACCTGGAGGAGCAGTCATGGAGACAGCCCATCGAGCTCAAGCCCAGCTGACAGAAGTAGTGACGGTTTCTCCTGGAAAGGATGATGCAAGGCTACACTCATTTATTAACAAGCAATTAGCAGAAAACCACAGAATTGGAATAGGAATACACCAGTCATCCAGAGCAAACTCCCAGTGCTTGTACAAAACAAGATCCCACTGTGGGCTGAAGGAAATTCAGACTGGTCAGTGCCCAACTGCAGATGAGCCCCATGGAAGCTCAAGCTCCCTCCAGCACACTCATCCTTGGCAAGCAGCTGTTTTCCATCTCAAAACATTTCTGAAGGCTACAGTCTCATCAGGGAACACTCAGTCCCTCTCACAAGCCCCTCTTGAATAATCTGCCTAAAATGTGGAGCCAGTTCAATGCCTAAAATTTATGCCAGTTCATCTAATTTTCTTCCAGTCAAAAGCATGTCTGGACTCAAGGACAAAGTGCAGAATTAATTGCTTAATGAGCTTCTGAATATATTACCCTCTCTGAATCAGCTGGACAGGACACACAGGAGGAGGCAGAAGGCATTGGAAACACAGAATAAGATGCAGGGCTAGGAACTGGATTTGACATGCAAATGACCCATCCTGGTGGGTCTCTTCCACAGTCCAGGATTCTATGATTCTGATTTTCTCTACGTGGGTGAGAACAGGCCTTAGCCCAGGTGCCAGCACCATTCTTTGGGATGGAGGTAATGGCAAGAACAGTAAGTTCTTGAGCTCAGCAAGGCAGGTGAACACATTGCAAAGCTACATCCCAATCCCCACATGCCCTTGTTTCCCCATGGGCATTCCCTATTCTCCACTGGGTTCATAAAGGCACAGAAGGCTTTGCTCAGGTACCTGTGCTCAGTGTAATCCATGGGGGATCACCTGCTGCAATAGGCCCAGGCCACAGGGGCAGATTTACTGTGGCATTTGGACTCACATTTGCACAGCCTGTCAAGACCTGTGTGCAAGCTTTCACTTCCCATATTCCTGAGCCGTGGAGGGCTGCTCCAGCTGGCAGCAGGGGGTCACTGCTCTGGAATCACAGCCAGTGAGTCAAGGAAGGAGAATGCAATAGTCACATACTGTGTCACTCTGCTTCATAACTGATGAAAGCCCACAGCCAAATTAGCAAAGAAATCAAGAGGTCGTTAAGAGAAGGGTCCAGGCGAGGAGGCCACGCTGTGATTGCACAACTCAGTGCATCCAGAGGAAAAGGAAAATGTTGCTGGCCAGAAATAGCCAAAGGGGGAAGATCCCAACGGAGGAACACTCATCGTGGTGGATGCACCCTTGCTGATGCTGTAAGCAAGGGTGTGTTATCTCGCTCTCCCCAGTGACCACATTCACTGAAGATCCCACCAAAGAGCACACAGCAGCAGTCAAGGCTGGAAATGAGGAAAATTCCAAGCACATGAGCAGCATCCCTGAGCACGGTCCTGTCCCTCCAGTAAGGGCTTGGGCGTGCAGAGCTCAGCCTGCCAAGGAGGCTCCAGACAGGGAGGAGGCAACCAGGAGACAGAGCTGGAAACTGAAGCTGCCTTTACTCTTTATCCACCTTTACTGTAAGATGGGTGAATTCAGAGCACACAGTTGTGATTGCTACTGTCATCCTGACTGAACTGTAGAGATTTCTGATCCAAAAGCAGGTGACAACAGCTCATCCATCACCTCTGCAGCCATCCTAATTAAATGCAGACAAGAGCAGTCTGTCCCCTTTTAACAGCAAAGTTGGGCACTGCCCAGAAGCTGGTAGAGTATGAATGCTGAAGAGGTTTAGACTGGGTATCAGGAAAAGGTTTTTGCAGAGGGTGGTCAGGTACTGAACAGCTCACCAGGGAATGGTCATAGCCTCTTGGCTGCCAGAGCTCCAGGAGTGGTTGGACAATGCTCTTCAGTCACAGGGTGGAATCACTGGGGTGTCCTGTGCATGGCCAGGAGTTGGACCTGATCTTTGCAGGTCCCTTCAGCTCTGGATATTCTGTGATCCCATGCAGTCTGTCTGGCCTGCTGCCCACAGTGCCCTCTGCAAAGAGCACAGCACAGGTCACACCTGCTCCTGAGCTGCACAGCTGGGCCCACTGGGACACCCCAGCAAAGCCTCATGGCTCCCCAGCACACATCCCATACTCTGGTGTTTGGGAGGTGCTGCTCCCCTCACTGCCTCATCTCTGAGCAGGGGGAAGGGCAATACTAATCCATGTCTGGCTGAGCCCCATACATACATCTTTCCCTAAGGGAATCTGCTCTCATATTTAACCTCTTCATTCTGCTGGCACTGGAGGTGGATGATGCAGCTTGTGGAGAGGTGCAGGCACTTCTCTCTCCCCCTCCTCCTGGATTCTTGCTCTCATTTGTGGCACTTGGGATTCACCCAACGTTTCTCAGGAAAAAAGAGAAAAAGAAAAAAAAAAAAAAAAAAGAGGACCTCTAGACAAGTATGCATTTAATAAGCAGGGAGACAAATAAGCTCCAGTTATCCCAGCAGAATTACAACACCAGAGAACAATTTTCTGCATTCCTCTGAAGACCTGAAGGAACCCAATTGCCTGCTCTCAGGCTAAATAGGTACCAGACACCAAGTGCTCCATAAGCAAACAGAGCCCCCAAAGTGCAAAAATGAAATAAGTAAAAAGCTTCACATTACATATAAACCAGCCGTTTGCACCTTGTTATTAATGGTCTCAACTATGACCTTTACACCCTGCCTTGCTCAGAGTCATGGATCTATGAGGCTTGGCACCCTCACAACAATTCCAGGATGAGGAGCAGGGAACAGACATGCCTGGCCAGCGCTGGAGAGATGCAGGAAGGGGACTGGCCTGTGACAAGTCTGGATGGAGAACCACCCCAGGGCCATCTCCATATGAATTTGTCCCCATAACCTCAGTGACCAAGGTGTCTGACATTATGAAACGTCCTACTGCCACATACATACATATATACAAGCTACAATAGGTATCTATTCCAAATTTCAGAAATGAAGGGCTCCCAGCATGGTAAATATCTGCCAGAGATTATTCCCCAGAATTCTGATGTGATTTATAGCCCACATGAACTAGGGTTGCAATGAACAGACCTTGTTACCCTGAAATATTTATTAATCTAAACTGCCTCAACTCTGCTGTAAGAGTTTTATTATTCTAACAGTGCCAATAGCCAGTGGAAAGTTTTGCTCTGGCACCAACTGTACCATCATGGTACACTATGAAAATACTCGTATTATGTTGAAATAATGCAACATTTCAACATTGAAATACTCCTACTTCAGTAGCTACATACAATCAAATGCATGTGAGCATCAACTTCCAAACTCTCCAAGTCAGACAACATTAGGAAGCTGTTTCAGTGATGTTAAATCACACTTCTGTCATGTCTCCAGATGCACAGCACTAAACTGATTCACAAAGATCTTTCATTAAAGTCAGTGGTAAGACAGGGCAAATTCACACAAGAATTCAGTTATTTAATTGCTTCACAAACAACAGGTTTACTGTGATAACACTTGCCCCTTTCCTACCCTTCCTGTCCTGTTTGGAAAATAATCCTGGGGAAGTCAGAGGTTGGCAGGAAGAAATGCAGCCACATTCTCATCCTGCACATCCTGATCAAGAACTAACCTGTCTGACATGGTGAGACACTGAGAAAGTACCCAACAAACCAAACTCACCCAAGCTCAAACTCTGCCTAAATGATCAAAGAGCCTATAATTACCCTGGTTTACAAATACACAGCTCCAGATATAGAAATAAATGCTGATGTTCAAGATTTGACTTTCACTGGCTACTCTGAATGAACTGAAAATTTGAGGAGTCTGTTAATGCCACATAAAGCCTTGTGGAAAATCTATTGCCATCCCAATGGCTGTAAAGTCACCACAGCTCTTGTTCCAAGGAAATTACATCAATATTCATCTTGTCCCGAGTCATAATTACAATTTTTTATGTACATATACATATCAATATATATGTGCACATATACACACACAACATAACTGATGTGGTATTACTAAGGTGTGGGTCAGGTTTAAGTCCCTGCTCCTAAGTGGTAAAGGAACACTTCCCAAAAGCATGGACAATCGTGCTGGAAAAATCATAGAGAGCACTCCTTCCTCAAGAATTGTTGGCACTTCTAGAGACAGGAAGATTTTCATTTCACAGCCTGCTGCCAGCTCTCCTTTCAGAACAAGCCCATCCCCTTTCTGTTACTGTTATGTCAGGGGAGGACAGTGAGAGAAAGCAGCTCTTGGGATGATACATGGGAGGCACAGCTTCATTTATAACCCCACACAACTGCTGGAAAAGGTTCAACTTTAAAAAGCATTAGGCTGGTTACCTTATGGGCCCCTGCAGACCACAAAGTGAAATCACATGAACACAACAAGCCTATTAATCACCACAGTGATTCCAAAGTGAGAAACAGCCCCAATGACCAACTGGAAAGAAGGTTGAGAAAATTATATTCTAGTAGCTAGGTAACTCTAAAACACTGGTAGTATCTTTCTGTAGGGTTTCCCTTTTGATTCCTTGATGAAGTCAAATAGTTAACCTGCATTTAAGTCCAATCAACAGAAATATAGAGTGGAGATCAAACAATGGCATTTCTACCTAAACAAGAGTTTCCCTTCAGTCAAAAATAAACTACACTTACATGATATGCAGAGGTTCTGCTTCATAGAACTTGGTTTACAAGGTAAAAAAGGATTTGAAAATAAGGAAAAAGAAAAATAGTTAATTCTTGAACTTCTGTGTAAAGAGGTATTTTAAGTTAATTCAAATAACTTGTAATTGACTGGTGTAGAGATGGTTTCAGAGAATACAGTAGATACAGCAGGCTTCTTCCATCCAGAATTCAGGATTCATTTTACACCACCTTTGGAAGAAGTCATCAATGTCATAAACATTCACAAAGATAGTGGAGATCAAACATGTAAAATCTCCCCAGTTCTTAGTGGTAAGTGTATGTGCTTATCTGCAAAAAGTAAGATGCTGGGTTTTCATGTGCTCAGAATTAGCATTTATCCACAAGCCTGTGCTATTTTTACCACCTCCCCTTCTAAGGAGCCTGGGCTAACATGGCTCTGCTTTGTCCATGCCAAGCAGCAGACCTGTGTGGGAAAAAAGACTTCTGCTCTAATGGGAGAGTGGAAATGGAAGTCACACCAATTACCTCAAACCACGTGGCTGCCACAGCCACCTTTTCACCTCTGCACTAAACAAACCCCTCAGGCCTGGTCAGTATGTGAAGCAAATCCTTTGAAGAGTTTCCCACATCTCCATTCTCTTCAAGTCTTCATATCAACAGTGACACTACTTTGGACTTGAAAGTTCAGGTCTCCCAACAGACTCCCATGCAGATATCACCACACTTTGGGCAGTTTCAGAAACAATCCTGTCTTTCAAAATGCTTTGTCTTGAAGAATGAAAGATGAACAATTAAATCTAAAGAAGTAGCATGAAATAGGAGTTTACCATCTCCTTGACTAATGCAAGTTCGTAAGATGGAGAAGAAACAAATCTTTGCTTGCACATTATAAGCTGTATTAAACAGACACTTAAGAAGTTAACAAATTCGATGTGTTAAGTAGCAACCTTTTAATAAAGAAAGCAGAACCATACTTCGCTGTTAACAAATATTTTGAAAAAGGCTTATAAAATTAAATTTAAGCCAAGTATCTGGTGCATTTGCAGCTGAGAAGGAAGCATCAATACGCCAAACACCTGCTCAGTTTGTGTATTCTCCTTTCTTACAGAGGAAGTATGAGCTTCCAGTTGTCTGAGTGATTTAGAGAGCAATAAACTATTGCTCAACAAGAACTATTTTCTTAGATGATTACAGATTAAGGCCAAAGAAGAAATTCACATGTTAAACACCATCAACATGGAAGCCTGTCAAGGATATCAGTTTCAAGAACCCATATTTCTTCCTTGGCCCCACAACTGGGGGTCAGCCAACCACCAAGTGAGGCTCATGAGAAAAAAATCAAACTACCATGGAAAATACACTCCAGTCACACTAGAATCAGCTGATGCCAGGGGCTGGACAGCAGCAGGTCCTCAATGTGTTCCATAGTGAAGATGAAGGGTGAAAGAGAGTCCCAAAGTACTGGAAGAAACAGAACACAACAATAAATCAGCTCAGTTCCCAAACCAACATTCTGCAGACTCAAGGTATGAACAAAAAACACCCCATGTCTTTCCTTCAGGGCAACAGAATTCCAATCCCTTCACTGCTGATGCCATGAAATAGGCTTGTTGTAAACATCAGACATTAATGAAGACACAAAGAAGAAGAAAAAACCCTCTTGGAAGCCCCAGTTCCAGCCTTGTCCACTCACCCCTGGCACGGTGCCCTCAGCTGGAGGCCAGAACGCTGGGAGCACTCACCGGCCACAGCAGCCGCAGCACCTGGGCAAAAGCACGAGGGTTAGGATGGCACTGAACTCCTGCAGCTGCTCAGCACGCTGCCTCCAAGGCTGAACAGACATGGGAAGGGAGGACAGTGGATTTTCAGAGAATCACACAACTGTTTAGGTTGGCAGGGACCTTAAAGATCACCTCTTTTTTTCAGTATTCAGGCATAGATTATTCACAGGTCACTGACTCAAACTGAACAGCCCATCCACCAAACCAGTCTGTGCTTCCAGACGGGATCCATATTCTAGATGCCATCTAAACAGTTCCAGAAGTAAGATTAGGCTAAAACAAATCATGCAAACTCCTCTGCACCTTCTCAACCCATCCCCCAGATATTCTGCCAGCACTCAGGTTATCCTTGTGCAAACCCTCATTTCATGAGTTAGCAACAACAAGCCTCACTTACTTTGAAAGTTTTACTTTGGCCCTCCTGGCTTCTATCATAACCTCAAATATTACATTAAAAAGGCTTTTAAAACATAACATTCACAGCAGTGCAGGAGCTTTTCCTTGCAGTGGGCTTCTTCCCTGCCTGTTTGCGTGTGGCACCTTCACATTAAGTGCATGAGTTAAGATGTAGATTAGCAAGGCAAGAAACCTTTGCCCTTGGCATCGACACTCAGCTCTGACAGGAAACTTCAGGCTTTTCTTTCCCTACCAAGTGTAGAACCACTCATTACACATTGGCAGGGAAGTGCACATCTCCAAACTATACACATTTTCTCTTAGATAAGCAAAAGACTCAAGTGTTTATAAATATGAAAAGTTCAGCAGCTGGCTAAAAAGTTAATTCTCCAGTCTCACTTAATGAGCTTTGGGGAAAGTGGTAGGGGGATTTGTTCTTAAAGTAAAGCAGAGTGTCACACAGAGCAGGACTCGCCAGACACGGCTCTGCTTTGCCCTATTTTCTCTCCCTAGATGGCTGCCATGGACAAAATGGCAAGGAATCCTCCACCAGGGCATTAGGGAACAGCCAGAATGAAAAATGTTTTCTCCTAATCTTACAATCATAAAAATTAGCCAATTTTTAATTTAAGTCCCATGACTCCTTTCTTTGTTGTGAAAGTATCAAGCAATCCATACAAAACCACTTTGGAACAGGGACTGTCTTAGGATTTTGTCCAATTCCCTAAAAAAGAAAGTTGTTTTCAGTAGGATACAGCAGGAACACTGCTTCACTGTTTTTTTAGTATTTTTATAATAATTTACACCGGTCTATTCCGGTAACCTAAGGTTCTGATGTAAAAAATGGGATTGATCTGCTTGGAATTGTCCAGAGAAGCTGTGGCTGCCCCACACTTGGAAGTGCCCAAGGCCAGGTTGGACAAGGCCTGGAGCACCCTGGGAGAGTGGAATGTGTCCCTGCCCATGGCAGGAGGTGGAATGGGATGAGCCTTAAGGTCCCTTCCCACCCAAACCATTCCACGATTCTTTGAAAATATGTTCAGTGTTTTCAGGAACTTCTGAGATTTGTTTACAGTGCCTCCTGTCACTCTGTATTACTGGTGTTCTCACAGACTTCTTAGTGTCCTTCTGTGAAGAATTGTGCAATCTCACTTTTGTAAGATGATACACATCCACCCAGTCCTCCATTTATGTAATTATTAAAAAATGAAAATTCATACTGAATGAAAAAACAATCAGATCTTTCTGTCTGCAGTTTCAACAGAAGTTGTTTTATCTAGCAGTGTTTTTCAGCCTGTTCAGAGAGCTGTTCAGACCATAATTTGTGTACCTTCCTTCCTTCTGTCACTTAGTGCAAAGAACCTAAACAGCAGCTACTTCAGAAACAGAGCTGTCTGATGATCAGGAGCAGTGTGATTCTCCAAGAGATCAGAAATCTGAATGAAACCAACAGCGAGGCCCAGGGAGCACCTGCACTGGTACTGCAGCTCCTGTGGATCCTCTACCACTGACTGTTCCACTGTCCTCACCAGCACCAACTCATCACGGGATCAGAACAGTTTGGGTTGAAAGGGACATTAAAGATCAACTAATTCCAACACCTTCTCAAGGCAGGGACACCTTCCACTATCCCAGGCTGCTCCAAGCCCCATCCAACCTGGCCTTGGACACTCCAACAGCTTCACTGGGCACATTCATGGGCTCTAACTGCATCAGTAAATGCTCCAACACTCTGCCAGCAGCAGTCCCCAACACCTGCAAAGCCCCAGAGAGCCCAGAGCTCGGCGTGGCGCCGGTTCCCCGGGCTGGGAGCGCGGGGCAGGAGCGGCTCCCGCAGCCGCTGCCAGCGCTCCGGCCGCCGCGTCTCACTGTATACATTGGAACCAGTAAATGCTTCCTTGTGATTTTTGGCCACTTGGAATATTTTTAGCAATTTGCCAAGGTTTACCCTGTGATTTATTATGGAGGAAACAAACTCAAGCACTAACAAATGAAAATATGTAAACTAAAACTTTTCAAGTCAATAGAAAGGTATTCAACTTCTTAAACCCCTTCTGAGGCATTCTGCTCGCTGTGGATTCAAAAGTTTGATTAAGAAGTAACTGAAATGTAATCTAAGGAGTCACTCCTTGGAGATTTACAGTGAAAAATTCCATATACACCATACTTTCCAACTGCCATTCCTAAAACTATGTTCTAGGTTTCTTGTAAATTCGAGAGTTAGAAAAAGATAAAAGCAAAATGCAAAATGTATAGCCAAAGCACTCCAGATATACCAGCTACAACTTTATTATCTCAAATTACTATATTTAATAAGTTAAAGAACAATAAGGTGAAAAATACTTGAAATAATGAAATATATAGGAAAAAATAATTTTAAAAGCTTAAAGCACTGGAATTACTTGAAGATACAATGCTCAATATAGCAAATAATAATTGCTTTATTACAGTATGCTTGAGTGGAAAGGCTGATATTAAAGAGAAGATAATCCTCCATTTTTGGTATGAAAATAAGTGCTATTACTACAGACCTCCAGAAGACAAGAGAGTTTGTATAAAGTGTTAGCAGCCATCACAACACTATCTGTAGTTAAACTATAGAAGCAATCTATTAACTCAGAATCCCAGAATCATAGAATGGTTTGGTTTGGAAGGGACCTTAAAAGTCATTGCAACACCCCTGTTGTGAGCACTAAAACCAGAAATGTTACTTTGATGTGGAGTATCACTGTTTCTTACAAGTTTTCTGAATCCCTCTGAAAACATCAGGAATGGAATCCTGAGTACAACATCTAATAAGTAAAATATGGAAGGATTTTTATCATTAGAGTATGATTGAGAGCCAACACTAATTCTAGATAAAATAGCAGAATACTGGAAGTTATTTCTTTCTCAGCTGTCAATCTCAAGAGAGTAATACAGAATTCCCTTCTTGCTTGATGATCTCAGTACACAATTCCAACTTTTGCTGATAATAAACTGCCACAGAGAGTGAGTGTCAAGAGCCCCTTTGTGCCTGCTACCACTGATTTGCTTGGGGAATGCTGTGGCAATGCACACTCTTCTTGACTCTCTTTTCAGCTGAACAGACACTATCCACCTTTTCCTAAAGAAAAGAAACAAAATAAACACATTGCCGAATGATTAAACCCTGGGAGGTTTTTTCCCCACACTTGGACATGTCACTGGACATCCCAACTGCAAAGCCAACTCAATCATACTCTTTTCTTTTTGTTGGTTCAAGAAACCCAGCAGAGAGAACTTCACCAAGCAATTCTTTGTTAGCATAACATTTGACCTTGTATCTCTTTGGAAATCATACAACTTTGCTAATGCAGCCCTTACAGAATTAATCAAGCAGATAGTTACCCTCTAGTTACTATGAATCCAGCCAATTATGAGCAGCACTGAAATTTGTCACTGGCATATCCAACTACATTTTCCAACATAAAGATCAACACCACTGTGTGGAAATGGGGCCCCACTCTCAGGCCTGCATGACTTGGACAATGGACTGGGCTCACTAGTAATGCCAACACTTCAATGAACAAAGTATTCTTAAAAAAGAAGAGCTTTCCTCCTGGGTCTCCATTACCTGTTGCATTAAACCACCAGGATGCAAAAGGTTTTTCCCTCTATTTTGACTATCAAAGCCAGAATAAATAATTCTCTTAAGAGTTCAGAGCTCTTTATTTGCTACTCTGCTCTACTGTATGAGATCCACAGTTCCATAAAGGCCAAACTTACTGCTTGGAGTAGTTTGAGAAGCTGGAGTGGGAAGCTGCCTGTGCACTTTGTTTCTCAGCTTCCAGAATCCAAGGAAAGATGACAAGGTTACAGACAGCAGATGCTAACAAATAAGTAAGGGAAAGAAACCCTAAAAAGAACAGGGCAGAGAGGGATAAAAGAGACAGGCACAGAAGCCACCCACAGAAACAGCCATATTTAAGATACATTTAAAGCATCACAGATTATTACCACTGAGTCTCAACTTCTACCTTTGAAAAGGCACTCAAATGACAGAACTGTGGTCACTGAACACATTCTTCATCTAGGAAGTGAAACCAGATGAGATATAAAACCACTGGCTGAGCTCCTGAAAGGTTCAGTGACAGCTGAACTCAGTTCTGAACTTGGTCTGAAGTCACCACTTGCTTTATCCATTCTCATCCATTCCATTTACACCATGCTGTGGGTTTTCAATGCTCACAGAGACCTGTTTGCCTGCAGTTGAGCCTGCCTCTTCCTCATTTCTCAAAATTCAGTTAATAAATTAATTTTTGAGGCTCTCCCACTGCAGTCGTGCACTTCCACAAGGATAAATCCATATTCACCACACTGCTCTATGGAAACATTTTTCTGGTGCTGAAATGCTGCTCTCTAACTGTTACAGTGCACACTAAAGCCATTCTGTGTAATAGTAATAGCTCATCTCTTGTCAAAATACACATTTTGCTCATATTTCAACAGGTGTTTGTCACTACCAAGACTCTTAACAAAAGCAGATAAAATAATTTATGCTCCAGAAGCATGAGATTGACTACAGGCTACTTCACCCTGGACCTCAAAATTCCCAAGAAACCACAAGATACCTTAGCAAGCCCAAGGACAGAGATAATACTTACAGCTTTTGCAAAAATGACCATCAGTTCAGGGAACTGGTGAGTAAGAAGGGCCAGCATGGCTGAAAAGGAACACAGGCCTGCTGTGAAATGGATGAAAAAGGGAAGTTCCTTCTGGGGGTAAACGGAGACTTCGTGAAATGCTGAAAGGAAAAAATGAAGAATGTTGACATTTGATAATCAAGGACTGCTTTCTGAATTATTTATGGCCTTGTAACTCATTTCTGGTCTTTTACAAGGAAAGACTCCTGCAGCACATCTCAGCAGTATTTTAACTTCTCAAAAATTTTTCTCCTACATCACATGCTCGTTTTCATTATTACCAGTCTTTACATATTTCTTTTCATTATTAATATTATCTTCCCAGTCTTCTTTTTCACTTGCATGAGTTTTATTCTTGAAGCATTTCATCAGGCTCAGTTTTTGATACCTACTTTTCTAACAGGACAGAGGGAACACCTGTAAAGTTCACAAGCTGTCAAAATTATCCAAACCAACTACAACAAATCAGGTGTTTTCAACTCTCTGGAGCTCTAATCCTGTTACCTGAAAAGAGCAACACATCTCCACACCCTGTAAGAAGCTGAGCAAGTACAAATGACCAGCTTGTTGTATACACATATACTTCTTAAAGACTTCTGGTTGTAGACTACAGTAAATCTGTTCAGAGCAGCTGTCAGAGCAGACCTCAAAGAAAACAACACCAGGCTGGGTTATAAATTCTGTACATAGCAGCTCCTTGCAATTTCCAATCTCTGGTAACAAAATCCAAAGCAGGTGATTAGCCAGGCTAAGGGTGGCATGTGGAGCTTTCAGCACTCACAATACTACTGGTCACTCACCAACGACCTGCTGGGTGAATTTGCAATTATTTACTGGCTCTAGATACCTGCAGCTCTGATTTCTAGCCAATGATCTGTAAAGATTTTTAAATGAAGAAAAAGATAGCTTCTATAGACATAAGTAATTATAAAAGGACTGCCCTTATTGACAAGCTGTTTTTAAACTCAAACAAAAACCTAAAATTGTAAATGAGCCTACTTTTGTAAAATGAGAAAATACAATTTTCAATCAATTCCTTCTTAAACTGAAGTCTGTGGAGGAAAAAGACACTACCCTCCCAGTTACTGCTTTGGAAAGCTAGCACTATTGCTTTGGAATTACAGCACTATTAGAAGAGTAAACCCAGCAAAAGTGTCTTGTGCTCTTGCTACTCATTAATGGCAAAGTGCTCAGGGTTTGTTTTGGTTTTACTAATATGATTTTGGAGCACAATTAAGTAGAATATTTGGAGATCCATGTCTATCATCCATCAGAGATGTTAATGGTACCCAGAGATTAATACTATATAGAAACTCACCTCATTTCTAAAACACAGAGCAATATAATTTAGGAAAGCATTTAAAAAATAGGAATGAATTCTTTCTGCAGTAGCTTTTACTACAGTGAGAAATTAAAACCAAATTCAAAACAGATAAAAACAAGTAGACCTAATTCTATACATTCACAAACATTTGAGAAGTGTCACTCATCAGACCAATCCAGGCTTTTTGAATCATTGATTTGGTCAACATTATTTTAAATAGATAAATTTTTTTTAAATTAAGTGTCAAGATTTCTCAAGGAAGTACTGCAATAAAAGTGTTAAGATGATTTTATTTATAGGTAGTTTTATATTTAAAACATAACAGGAATGCGTGAGTGATCCTGTTGAAATATCTGCATGTGTTGGTGTTTAATTATGCTGGGAAGTCTACAATTTAGGGTTAGTTGCTAACCAAGGAATTCCTTGTGCAATATCCTGCATAAGTGAGAAATGAGTAATTTAAAGCAGTCTGGGGGCAAATTTAAATTACACATTTTAAATATAACTTGAGGCTTTTAAATAGAAACATGTCTGTGCAGTTTTCCTTTCCGCAGCTGTGGTCTCTGTAGGGCTGTTGGTGCTTTTGCAGTAGCCCTTTCCAGTCCCAGGGGAATTGTGTTTCTTCAAGATATAGAAGATCAACCCCAAAGGAATTCAATTAAGATGTATAATTAACAGCTCAATTTTAATGTAAATTAATGCTATTTTCCTAAATATCATGAGTACAGACAATAATGATATAGTTTATTTCTCTTGCCCAAAGGAAAAAAACTTGTAGGCTCATAATTGCATAAAGCAACCTTGAAGCAAAGAGCAGCTGGATTAAGACTTACTTTTCAGTACCAAATGTTTGTATAAATCCATAGAAATACATGAATAAAAAGTTCCAGGAGGCAGCCAGCAGATAAATACAGACCACTGAATTAACAACAGAAAGCACTACATGCTCTATGAAGCTACAGATCAACCAAAGATTCTCTGTAAGGTTTTATTGGATACCCAACGCAGAGCTGGAACCCTGGATTGATTCCTTGCTACAACAGCAATCAAATCCATGAATTCTTTTCAAAGCAACTTTGAACAATGGTCAACTTTGCTGTTGTCAAGGTTAGCCAGACAGTCTGAATGTACCACACACAGATTTCATCTCTGAAGGACTTAGGCTATTACAGCATCAAGCTGACATTTACCACACACAAGTCAAGTGCTTCAGGATCTGTTGGGAGGGACATCAACAAATAGCTGAATCCCCTTCACAGGAAGCTCAAACTAAAAAAATCACAGTAAGGTAAATACAGAATACCACAAACTGAATATGTCCTTAGCCTGTGTTTTATTATCATTACTGCTTAGAAACCACTTACTTGGCAACAGTTCTCTGTCTGCTGTTTCTGTGCAGCTTGGGTAGGGATAGAAAAGATGGCCTTTCTCTAATGGGTATGGAATCATCCTAAATGCTGCAAAAAGGGTGAGTGACATTAGATCTGTATCTAATCAGGTGACCAGCTTCTCACAAAGAGAACCAATCGTGTTTGAGGAGGGAGAGACTAGTCTACTGTACAGAAAAAAAGAAAAGGAGATACTTACTGCCTTCCCACGTGCAGTGCAGCAGGTTTAGAGCCCCTTCTATCCTCTTCCAGTGCTGGAGGTGAAAGAAAGCATATGCTACTGCCTCACTGTCCCCTCGCTTCAAAATGTGCTCTGGAGGCAGCACCAGGCTTTTCATTTCTAGTAAATACTGAAAGGAAAAATGGAAAGTACACCTGGTTACATGGAATGTTCCAAAACCTTTGATTGTGAAACATAAATGATAATTTTAGGCATAATTGAGTGCAGAAAGGGCCAGCTTCTACCACAAAGCAGCCAGGCTGCACTAAGGGAGAAATGAAAAGCAGCAAAACACACTCCTGTGAATATGACTCTTAAATTAGGCTTACACACACACACACACAAAAAAATCCAGAACAAATATATGGCTTCAGTAAGACAAAATAAGAATACATTCTTGTGGAACAGACATTAAGTATAAATGCTGCAGGTGCAACACCAATGAGGGACAAATTTAGGCTGATAAAAAACCCCAAACCTAAAGTATTTTTGCTCATTACTTCATCACTGAAAGTTTCAGTGTAGGTGGTTGAGGACTTGTTATCTCTGAAGTATGAGCAGCAAACCTGAAAGTGTCAGTGTGCTAACCAAAAGAAGAATAATAAACAATACCCAGGAAAATCTTCTTTTAATGTGGTCTTACTGGGCTACCAGAAAGTATCTTTGATTTCAGACTTTTTCAATTTCAGCCCCTTCCCTCCATCAGTAGAAAACCTGATGCTCAGAGGGGTCAAAGAACACAAGAATTAATCATTTCCTATTTCTTTGCAACACAGAACATGCAATTTTTTTAACGTACCACATTTTCTCATGGTACATTAAAAAACCCAGTATTCATTTAAATTTAGCTTTTAAAAACAGATGACTACTTTTTACAAGAATAAAATAATAGTTTCAGCTCTAGTATTTACCTGTGAGCTCTCCTACCATATAGTGTCTCAATCAGTAACACCCAAAGTTAATCCACACCTTTGATCAATGTAGCTGGCAATTCCTTGGAGTGTCCCTCAAAGTGTAAGAATGCAGCTAACTCACCGATTTATTTCAGCAGATGCCACAAACTATGAGATTATTTACTAATCCAGTTTGAGGACTTAACTTTTCCCATTCAGACTCTTCAAGGAATGCAGGAGGGGTTGTGCCCTGGCCAAATAAAGCACATTTGCTGCCTGGCTAGGTTCTTCTCTCAGTGCCTTGGGCCTGCACTCTGGAGGGTAATATTCTTGCTAATCCCCTCTAATCCTCTTCATTTTTTTTTTTTTAACACAGTAAAGGATCACTCACACAGCACTGCTGTGGGAAAATGGTCTCAAATATCTGACCCCTGACCTGACTCCTCATGCTCTCCACAGTGCCCACTTTGCCATTATCCTAACTGGGAATAGAAACCCAGCAATGCTGGTGAAGCCCCACTGCAAGCATTGCCACAACACACCAATGCTCAGCGCCAGCCTTTGGCTCTCTCTGAGCCCATGTTACCACATAAACAGAAAAATTCCAGTGTGGCAGGTTTTCATGTCCATGTTTAAGCATAAAACAGGTAAAGTGTCAGCACTGAAGGTATCTCAGTACTGAACTGAAGGTTTTGAAGTCTTTATACACAATAAAAATCTCTTAAGATATTCAGAAGATGACTGCAAAAGATTGTTTCATAAAGTACCAAAATGCAGTTACAGATTTCCAATTTGAAATGGCTTAAGAGGAGCACTTTTCTAGCTGGTTCTAACTTTCCAAACAAACCCCAGCCTTGTAAAAGCAGAACAAAGACAAACAAAATTTATTTTATTCTCCTTATGCAAAATGTTATGTACAAAGACAATCACTTCCATCAGATGTGCAAACAGAGCGATTTCCTGCTTTACAGACTCATTTTTAGTCTATGGGACAGAAGAGAGTGGAAATTCAAAGATCAGATTTTCTTCCCCCTCTATGATCCACTGGGCAAGTTGCTTTACTTCTCTGCCCTTATTCACTTGCTTGCCTTGGCCATAAACATTTCAGAGCTCTAAATAGCCTGCACCAGTAAAATGCTGCTCTGTCATCTAACCAGCTGGTGCCTCAAGGCAATATTGTAATAAAAACCCCATGAAGAATAGATAGATGTACAATTAGAAGAGAAAAATCAAGTTACTGAAACCTGGAACCAGTTTCTGCATTCGCCTGCAGAACTACAGACCATATTTTAACAACAGGCTGTTTGAAATGATCTCTTAACTTCTTTAAAAAGGTATACGAGGTTCCAGAAACTGGAGGATACCCAAAACAAAAGAACTTTTAGATAATGATAATGCATTATAATCTTCTGCCCCTAAAGGCAGAGGCTAAAGAAAAATCTGTCTGAGACTGTCTGAAACGAACTTGCTAGGCTCTTGATCAGTCATGCAAAGAAGCAGCAATTTCTCCCAGCAATTAGCTTCCTCAGTGCACATTCTATTGGATTGGACAGGCAGACAGAACGGAGCGGCCGGATCATTCCAGCCTCCCCAGCAGCAGCCACTGGGACTCCATCATCATTTGCAAAGGATTAGACCCTGCCCTGAGCCAACCTCCTGCTGCAAGGTTTCATACTGAAAGCATCCCTAGTACAGGAAAAAGCAATGCAAGGTTTTACTTTCACCCAATGCTCTGTGGAATCTGTGTTTTGATGTCAGATGTCAAATTACAGTCTGTGGTGATACAGACTCTTAATCTTGTTTACACGTGGATGAAGAAAATAAGTGACTGCAGATCTTTCAGTAACCATAGAGCCATGGTTGAAAGCCCAGCAGAATAAAGGGGTTTGGAATACTAGAGTGATTATTGTTTGGAGAACTTAATTTGGTTTCAGGGACTTGGAAGCAGGGTGCTGGAATGAGATATCTTTAAGGTCCCTTCCAACACAAACCATTCTGTGATTATTTTATTACTTTAAATATCTACATTTATATTTATTAATGTCCACCCTTACTGAGAGTAAAGGGCCTTTAGTAATACATTACTGGATTTTCCAATGAGTTAGGAAATTCCAAGTTTAAATTTTTGTGCAAAAAACCCTGTTTGAATATCAGCTATTATTTTTTAAAAAATCTGGCCACAAAACATTTTGATATAATGTTTTTAACAACTCCATGGCTGGAATTATAACCAAATTCAAGAAAACATGGGGCTAGAAAGGCTCCAATAACAAAATTATATTACTATATGGTATTTTTCAGAACACTAATAATACAAGTGGTCCAATAGGAAATGAAATACCCTTACCTTTGGAACATGAGGGTTAAATTCCACAGCTCTGTGAATTGCTTCCACAGCATTAATTTCTGCTGTACTAAGCCCTCTCTTGGAGGCAGTTTCTGGGGAGAACCTGAAGGAAAAAAAAAACCACCTTGAACAAAAGTAATAAATAATAAATGCTAACCAGGTGCTTATTTGCACTGCAAGCTTGGAGTTCATTAAAAATTGGCTAATTTATCAAGAAAGATAAACAAGCCCTTCCAGGAGACAAATGCTCATGTTAAGTCAGGTATCCTGACTGCTATCCATGACCATATGACATGAAAATTCATGTCAATCGTGTCAGGTGAGTGCCCTGAATTTCAGCTCCCTGTTACAGCTTCACCTTCTGGGAGGTGGAGCTGGGCTCAGACCACAGTGAAATGCCAGCATCAACAACCACAAATATCCTGCACCCAAAAAACAAATCCCAAGCAAAACACTGAAAACAGAATTCATACAAAAGCACTTGGCCAATATATGGGCTTGTGAAAAACATCCTCACCTGTACTAACTTTATGGGCACTTAAAAGTAGTTGTAAGGTGTGTTTTATTACACACTCAAATATATGTGTATATATAAATACACTCAACTTGCTCTTAGAGATGTAACTGCTAATATTTAGGCATACTCAGGGATGTAAAAAAGACTAAAAATTAAAAGAATCCTTTAAAAAAAGTAAAGATTTCTTCACAGATTAGAAGCAACTTTTAAGC
Source organism: Anthoscopus minutus (assembly GCA_013399455.1). NCBI lineage: Eukaryota > Metazoa > Chordata > Aves > Passeriformes > Paridae > Anthoscopus > Anthoscopus minutus. The sequence continues at coordinate 295,759 of VWYI01014350.1, read as the reverse complement.
ATAAAAGATTTAGACCTTTTTCCTTCATATTTTACATCAGAACACAGAATTATTGAGAAACCATTGTTTTCACACATGTCCTTGCTTACCTTTCTGAAACAGCTCTGGCTTTTAGCAGAGCTGCTGTGTAACATATGGCTGCTGATTTGGGAAGACTGATATCTGTGATAAAATAAAATAATTAAACTGTGAGATTCTAAGGCAATACAAACATTTTAAATCCACATCCTTCGAGTTAAACATTTTTCCTTGGGTATGGAAGACAATGAATGCAACATCTGGAGCATTTCAGCTGTGATTAGAAACTCTGAATTTCTTTGCACACCCACCAGTCAGTCTCAGATTGAAAACTCAAAGTTGTAATTAGTTGATTGAGTAATTTTTTGTGTCTAAATGAAACAGAAACTGAGACTGAATCCAAAGAGAAATGTGCATATTAAATACACTTAAGAACAGAATGCATTTCCTGTATTAACCCACAAAGATTTAAAGTAAGCTTCTAAATCTTTACTTCATTTTGCACCTGTATATTAACACAGTTTTATACAATACTGAGAGACTGACCAGAAGCTGACCACAAAAAATTACATTACAGACAAATAGATGAATTTTAACAAAAATGAAATTTCCATTCTTCTGCACTTCCACTGGGGAAAATTCTGTTAGTTGTAGCTTTGTAGAATATCTGAAGCCAAGTTTGAGCTGACAATTACAGATTAGAAGGTTAGTACTCCATAGTGCAAGTTTACTTTAAAAGCAGACAAAGTCTGGGGTGTAATTCCCAAGTACCACGTTGTGTTTAGTCAGATTGTTCTTGTTTTTGTAAATCCCATCCTGGGCCTGTCCATCACTTACTACAAGTCTGGCTGTGGTGTCAAGCAAAAAACAGGAGTGCTGCAGGGAGTTTGAAGCTTGCATTCATTTTTCCAGATGCTCAGAATAAAATCAGTGGTGCTTTCTTATGGAAGTGTCACAATTCCTGGTGTTAACAGAAAGAAGCACTGGGCAAAGTGCAAATGGTTTTCATAAATCAAAAAGAATCTGCCCAGAAGAAGATCCAGGAATGGGAACAGGGTGCTTGGCTGGCCATCATAAGTGACTCAGCATTTGGGCAAAAATATCATACCTTTGATTCCCTGAAGCACTAAAGAATTGACATGAGAGAGAAATCAACAACTTCTGAAATAACTGCCATAAAATATTGCTATATCCCTACATTCCAAAGATGATTTAAGGCCCTGCTTTAACAGCAGCCCTTCAAACACTCATGAAGTGAGCTCTATCCAGGTGGCAAAACTGAGGGCAATAAAAACTAAGTATATCTTTTATTAACCTTTATTTAAACTTACAAATACCTGAAACCCACTAATTGAGATAGAAAGTGAAAGCAAACTACACCAGTAGATGCACACCACTGATCTCTGGCAGCAGCATGTTTGCACACTGCTAATCTCTGAAGAGCAACCTCAGGATTACACAAGCACAAGACCAAGCCTGGAAGATGAGAAAAAGGAAAACCACCTTTTCCAGCTTATTTACATCAATTACTTCCAGGCCTATGTGCTGGCTGAAAAAGGCTGATGAATTTAGGCATATCCAGGGATGTAGAAGAGATTAATTAATATAATCCTTGAATTGAAGCAAGGATTTCTTTACAGATTAGAAGTAACTTAAAAACCTAGAAAGTAGGTTTTTATTTAGGCAAACTAAATATGCAATTTAGTTTGCCTAAATTTGACCTCAGCAGTCAAAAGGAGAATGTGACCTGCACTCTGCAAGCACCTGTTTGTTTCTGCTGAAGGAAATCTGCTCACCTTGCTGAGGTCATGGGTAGACTCCTGCCTGTGGACAGACATCCCCTGCCCACCTCACTTTTATTCAAAAACACCCACATTTTCCAACAGGCATCACTTACCATCATACTTGGCTAAAACTGCCTGGACATCTGCATAAGCCTGTAATTCCAGAAGGGCCTCCAAGAGGTTTTCATGGATATTCAGCATACTGAGAAGTGGAAACTCTTTCATCAACTGCAAATCAGTAAAGAGAAATAAATTACGTATAGAAATGCAGCTGAATCACTGAAATGCTTAACAGAAAGCAGTACAACAATCTAGGATTTTTTAATATGCTGAAATTGGCATGGAAGCAGCACGAAAAGAACTGCATCATTTCATAAAACCACAGAATGGGTTGGAAACAATCAAAGCTCATCTCATTCCAACCCCTTGCTATAGCAGAAGGGCAGGGACACCTCCTACTAGACCAGGTTACTCAAAGCCCCATCCAATCATGATGTGCAATTCTCATGGGAAAATAATTCAATTAGATTAATTATGATGCCTAGAAACAAACTTAAAACCATCAATTAGGACAATGTGACTGAAAACAATGGCTAACTCAGGTTTTTTTCACTTTTTACTTACATCTCTCATCATTTTTACTGCTTCTCGTATTCTTCCAAGTTTCCTGGCACACATAGCTAGTCTCCTTTTCACATACACCAATACATTGGTGTCTCTTCCTGGTTACAAAGACAAAAAATAAATATTAGTCTACCAGTTTCAATCCTTACCTCTGTTAATTATAACTTTAGTTTTACATTTCTGCTCACACAAACCCAAGAGTTCATGTGAGTCAAAGTCCTTACTCAGCTGTGCTTCGTGCTGGGGGCTCTGGGAATGGCAGTTCTGAGATTTTCTGTAAATCATTTCTCCTGCTTTCAGAGCCTGCTTAAAATATTTCTCAGCATCCACAATAGTTGTTGCTTCTTCCTCAGCCAGGAGGACATATGCAGTAGCACAACTGAAATAAGAGAAAAACCTACTAGTTATTTTGAGGGAAGGAGTTTTGTATTTTTAGTAAGTGTGAGAAACATTAGAAATGGGCAAGATTCACCTATGTTTAAGATGTAAGCACTGAGAATATTAAAATTCCAAAATACTGCCTTGAGTTCAAAGAGGAAGTGACAGGAAAAAAGAAACCTTTCCATTTTACAGAAAAAAACCACACATACTCCCTCCTATTTGGAGAAAAAGCAAAGGAAGAAATCGTTAAAGCAAGTTCAATTATTTTCCTTGAAACTGTAAACATGGTCTGTAATTGTCTGGGAAGGCTTTTCTTTGGTCTGGTTTTTCAAAACCATGAAGTTTTAAAACATTTTACGCAAAAAATAACAAGACAACAAAACAAAGTGGATCACAGTTGTGGCTGAAATTCTTTGGTTTATGCTACTGAGTAGTTTTAAATCCTTTACAGGAGTGGCATCCGTGAATTCCAAATCCAGTTCTACCATGATGCTGTCTCTGAAATACATTATCTATTCAATTAAGAGCATCCCACATCTGAAAAAGACTTCTCATTTGTTACTGCCACTAATATAGTGATTTAAGAAAAAAAGCAGCACAAAAGATGTTTTTAGTAGAACAGTTCAATACTTCAGGGCAATTTACACCCTATGTGCAATTCTCAGTCCAATGAGTCCCCCTTAAGCATTCAGAACTTTGTTAAAAGTCAATTATTAGATGAATAAACTAAAAATATGATCAGTATCCTTCCACTTAATCCTTCACACTAGAAATACAGCAACTGAACTTATAAACTTACTCATTGTTCAACTCTAGAGCTTGATATGCTGCTTTAATCCGGGCCTGCGGGTTCCTCTCTCGCCACGCTTTCTGCATAACTGTAGCAAAACCATGGAAAGGCTGGTGAGGGACATGGACACCTGTGAAAGACCTGGGAGCCAGGGGAGGCAACACTGGCTGCTTGGAGCCAGCTCTAATTAACATTCCCTTCCAGTCTGAAAATGCCTGGTTGCTGTATGATTGTTATAAAGAAGAACAAACAAGTGTTTTCATTTCAGCCTGTTCCTACCTACAAGCATCAAATTCTTGTACCAGCTCATTAAGCCACAAATGTAGTTTAAGAAAGCAACACCACCAGGAAGATTCCTCAACTGACCATTTCAGAACTCCTACATGGACCTCAGAAACAGCTTACATAACCAGACAGATGTACAATTTCTCAATTGCTACAGATTTTTGGAAACATTTCCCAAGACTTGTTGAAAGCTTGGCAGGAGCAATTGTTAAACACAGGTTCTTGCATAGACCTGCATAGATCTTTAATTTAAGCTTTCAAACAGAACTTCAAAAAAATAGTGATGGAGTAAGTGGTGCCTTGCACAGGTAGAGTTTTGTACTTAATATTTAAGTTGGGTAGAGCAGCTGTGGCTGCCCCTGGCAGTGTCCAAGGCTGGATGGGACTGGGAACAGCCTGGGATAGCAGAAGCTGTCCCTGCCCATGGCAGGGGTGGAGCTGGATGAGCTTTAAGGTCCCTTCCAACCCAAATTGTTCTGGGATTCTGTTCCAGATTATTTTTAGACAACTGTCAGATCATAAAGATCAAAATTTCTTTTTAAATTTACAAAGCACATTTGGGTGGCATCAGGCATCCCAGGGCAATGCCAATTCAAGATATATATTTATCAGCTTATTAGAAAGTGCTCTAGGGAACAAGTAAAAAGGGTGAAATCCATTCAAAAGTGTCCTTTGAACTACAACTTGAATTCAAAATTATTTCAATGCAATGACTCTAAACTTCTCTCCACCACACTTCCATTTGGTAAAACTGGAAAACACAAACTGAAAACCAACTTCTAGGGAAACAATGCACTCAGAGCTGCCATTTTCTATGCAGGATTATTAACTTTCACACTAAAAAGCAGTTCTGAAAGAACTCCAAAACCTTACATTCATGGAGTTCTATATCTGGCCTATCTCAAGGACGATAAGAAAACTGAAGAATCTATACATGTTTCTTTTGGAACAAAAACTCCTACTGTCAAGCAAGAATAACGTGGAAAAATATTTGAGTTTTCTTTCGGAAACAAAATATTAGTCTTGGCTCAGCAAGCGAGACAATTCACTCCCTTTTGTGAAATAAAAACACATCTTTCATATCAAACATGTCACAGCCAGCTGACAAGGAACACCTCTGGAATGTGACAAATTGACAATAATTCACACCCACACTGACAATAACCAGGTAAAGAACATTTTCTGCACTAAACATGTGGAACATAAGGAAAAAAATCTGGAGACTGCACCATTACTAAGGTTTAAATGAGACCACATTTTGGCTGTTGGGAATATAATCCAGGTTTGCAATATTGTGTTAATTATTTGAAATGTGTGAGATCTTTGAAAATATCAGGACCCTGACAGCACTAAAGTTGTAGAGAGTGCACAACATAAAATGATATCTTTCCACTAAATTTCACTAAACACTAAATTTCAAGGCCAGATTGGAGGGGGCTTAGAGCAGCCTGGTCTAGTGGAAGGTGTCCTTGCCCATGGCAGAGGTTGGAACAGGATGGGCTTTAAGGTCCTTCCCTACCCAAACCACTCTGTGATTCTCTACATCTATTAAACCTCTTTAGTAGCTGAGAAATGCTGCAGTTCCACTAAATATTTGACAGGGTAACTTGCACTACTTTGAAGTTCACTCAAACACTTGCCACTGCCCAACACAGACATCAGTACCTGTGTCTGAAGGCCGAAGGGCATCTGTGTCACAGGTGAAAAAGGTCTGATGATCTTGAGCAGACAAATTCATGTCATAGTAAGTAAGAGGCTCCTTCCCAGTCACCCACATGTACCTAAAATAGCAGAAATTTCAGTAAGAGGCATTCCTAGTAATTAGCAATGCTGATAACAAGGGGATATCTGATGTGCCTAGTGCAGAAAATCTGTAATAAAAGAATAAAGCTACCAACACAAAGTTGCAAGTACTACTCTTCAATAATCTACAAAATTCTAAACAGCTTGGGAACTGGCTTCTTAGAAAGCAGCTTTTACCAGGAAGTAACGCTAGAGACTTACAATATAGTTTAATAAAAGAGAATTTAGATTGAGAATCACTGAATAAAGTATTTTTCCTACTTTACTCTCAAAAAGCCCTGATGTTACAGCAATATTTTTGTTCCTAACATCGAAACTGCCAAAGCTTGGCTTGGTGCCTTTTAAACACAGGATTGGTATCAATCACCCCTATAATCTTGCAGGTCTCCAGCTGTCTCCTGACATTACCAGTGCAAGCTCTGTGAGGAAGTCATGTGCCTGTCCTTGATTAAATTTAAGAATAAGCAGTGGAAAGCAAGACAATTAATACCTGCTATACTCTGCCCCTCTGAAAAGATTGAGAGGATTTCGCCACACTTTGCACTCTGAGGAATAAAAAAAAAAAGTACATGTTAAATTAAAAGCATGGGAAATACTACCTTGAAGTCAAAATGCAGTAATGCAAAAGCAGTTGTGCTTTCAAAAGTTGCTTTAATTTTATTATGCAATCATCATCTTCATAAACTTCTGCTATTCCATAAATATTTTTGCTCCCCAAAATTGCAGGGCGACAAAAGCACAGGGTGGGAAGATTAAGCAATACATGTACACTCGTGCAATATTTACCTTGCACATATTTAGAACAGTAAATAACTAATGGTACTGAAACAGTTTTAGCTAAATGCACAACATTTTCTAAATCATATTTTTAACAATGAACGCTTTAGAGTAAAAAACCATTATTATTATTTAGTCTAGTTTTACCACTACTAACAAAACACTTTGTAAGATGTAAGCTTTGCCCATTTTTTTACTAGCACTAATGCACAGCCAAAGCCATGAAAAGCCACCTTGAAGGTTAAGGAAAGCTCCTGGGACACATCAGGAATCACCTGGCACGTTCTGTCTGCTGGTCTCATTCTCTCCTGCCGAGAAAGCTGCTGGGGCTGGGGGGCTGTTCTCTGCACCCCCGATGAGGGGCCTCAAATGGCTCACAGAAACCTGCTCAATGAAGGATGTGCCATATTTTCGGAAGTGCCACCACTCAAACACCTGTCACAGGAGAAAAAACCACCAGGAGTGTCCTGAGGTGACACCCTTGCAGCAAACACCAGGGATGAAGAGTGGTCACAGCGAGTACATCCCAAACCATCAGGGGTGGAACTTGTCTCCACACAGACTAACACCAATAATCTGGTCTGGTCTGTCTTGTCATGCAGGATCACTCACAGAATGTGAAAGAGATTAGCAAAAAAGCAGCATAATTTTAGTCAAATGTTATGTTCCTCCCTCCCCAGGTCATTAAGGTAACTCATAAACCCTGTCAGAAGTGCCTGCATAGGGTAACTGGGAACAGAGGCAAAAAAACATTATATCCTCTTTTTCTGGTGAGGTTATTTCAAGCTGCAGCCCTACCTGTAGTACCAAACTTGTAGTATTCAACACAGGTGTAGTTTTTTTCATTTCACAAAAATAATCTAAAAGAATAAAGGATAAAAAGGCCCACTAAACTGAGATGTTCTGCTAACCAAAAAGAGAGAGGCTAACAAAGAGACAAGGCTAAGTTAACAGCAATGACAATCACTTAGCAGAAATTTTGGGCCAAAAATATTACCATCTCTTTTTGAAGCTATTAAAAATACCTGCATATTACAAGCCCTCAAAGACCACACCAAACTGTCAGCCCTGGACCAATCTGGATCCTGTGCCTGGATCAGGTTCTGGTCTCTTCTCTCTGGTGACCAGTGACAGGATCCAAAGGAGCAACTGAAGCTGTGTCAGGGGAGGTAAACTTCTGGCATTTGGTACAGGTTATTTTCTCAGACTCATACAGTCCCAATACACAGCACACACAGTAGAAGAGCTCAACAATGCATCAGGGAAGTTCCTTCCCAGCACAAAGGCACCCTCTAGAGTCTGATATTCATTCCCTTTACCCCTCATAAAGTCATCTGAGAGGTGCTAAAGTTGTTTTTAAAAAATGAAGAAATGGACTACTTACAAATATCAGTCCGGATATAAAAGATGAAGTTACTGTAAGGGCAAAGTAGAATTTTGGAGTCAAAGTGCTTAAGAACACAGTCACTGTTAAGAGAAACAAAACCAAAGACTTTATAAGTAGAACTGAAAAACAAAAATAACTTGTCTATTAAAGAATGCCCAAAATCATGCAAATATATAGTATACCATAGCCCTAGTAGCTTTATAATGCTACGCTGTTAGGGGAATCCTCACCACGTATAATTTTGTTTTTATCTACCTAGGACAGTCAAACAAAAAAAAAAACCAAACCACTAGACAAACATTCTAGACAAAGCATCTCACAGTTTCACCCTTACAGTGGCTGGTGGACCACAACAAGTCAATTTAATGTATTATTTCCCTTTAAGACAAAATCATCCCATTTTGACCCCAAGTTCTATTCAGTGCTAATACACATTTTCCACAGATCTCTCCCTCCTGGGATCAAGACCACAATGCAGGGAATGCAATTACCTAGTGGTGCTCTGACCACGGTTTGGACTCAAACTGCACATCAGCCTTGTCACCTGGCACCAGCACAGGCTGGACAGGGCCAGTGGTGCCAGGTCAGGGCTGCAGCTAACAGCCTGAGGTGGGAACATGCAGCAGTGCCCAGGCAGCGCCTTGGCTGCTTTCAGCTGCCCCATGACTCGGCCATGTCCCTACCCCTGGGTTAGGATGAGCTCAGTGTCACTGAGCAAAGCTGGGATGCACGGCCAGCCCGATGGCACTGCTGCGACAGACTCACAGAATCAGAATATGCATTAGTTTGGAAAAGACCTTATCGAGTCCAGCCTGGGACCAATCCCCACCCTGTCAACAAGACCAGAGTTCTGAGTGCCAGGTCCAGTTGTTCCCTGGGTACCATAAGGGGTGGGGACTCCCTGGGCAGCCCATTCCAATACCTTTTCCATGAAAAAATTCCCCCTGATGCCCGACCTGAACTTCCCCCAGCACGGCTGGAGGTCGTTTACTCTTATCCTGTCCCTGTTCTCTGGAAGCAAATCCCAAATCCCCCCCGGCTGTCCCCTCCTGTCAGGAGCTGTGCAGAGCCACACGGTCCCCCCTGAGCCTCCTTTTCTCTAGGCTGAGCCCCTCCCCAGCTCCCTCAGCCGCTCCTGGTGCCCCTTCCCCGATCCATTTCTTTCTCTGGACACACTCCAGCGCCTCAACGTTCCTCCTGAACGGAAGGTCCCAGACCTGGACACGGCACCTGAGGAGCCGCTCGCCAGTACCGAGCACAGCGGGACAATCACTGCCCGGTCCCGCTGGATACACTATTCCCGCTACAGCCCACGATGCTCGGGACGGCGGGGCCGAGCCTGTCCTGCCCGCAAGCCTGGCTCCACAGGCAAGGCCCACCTCCCCCCGGCGCGCCACCCGCCCTTGCCGCCCTCACCGGCTGCCAGGCCGTCCCGCAGTCGCATCGGCACCCGCAGCACCGCGTACAGGAGCCCGAGCCCGGCGGCCACGGCCAGGAACCCGCGGGCCCAGGGCGTCGTAGCCCGCCGCCGCAGCTGCTCCCAACGCCGAAACGCCGAGGCGGCTCCGGGGAACGGCGGCCCCCGGCCACTACTGCCGCCGCTGCCCTCCGCCATCATTGCCGACGGGGCACGCCGGGACAGGGGTGGGACAAGCACTGGGGCGGGGCTCTGCCAGTGCGGGCAGCCCGTTCACCGACCCCATCACCATTGCTCCAGGGCGAAGCGCGGGCCGATCGTTCCCCACACCACAATCGGAATCCCCGGAGGCTCCAGGACGAGGCAGGTCCGCCCTGGCCGTGTTCCCGGTAGCGAGCAACCTGCCCGTTCCTATGATGGTGGCAGCACAGCCTCTGCCCATATCTAAGATGGCGGCAGACGTGCTTCCGGTCTACAGCTCCCGCCCGTCTCAGCCCACAGGGGAACGCCGGGACAGGGCCCGGACGACCAAGGCGGGGCTCCTCCAGCGTGTGTAGCCTGTTCGTCGAGTCTTTCACCGCTGCTCCGCCAGAGTATATCCCACACGATGACCGGCAGCCTCGACGGCTCCGGGAGCGGTGGCTCTCTCAGCCAGTCCCGCGAAACCCACCCGTTTCTATGATGGCGGCCGCACGACGTCTGCCCGCAGCTAAGATGGCGCCAGCAGCGCTTTCGGTCCAGCGCCCGGCGCTCCCGGCATGCGCCGCGCGGGGCCGGGCACACAGTTGCCAAGATGGCGGACCTGGAGGAGCGGGTGTCTGATGAGGAGAAGGTAAAGGAAGGGGGTGGCCGCCCCTCCGCCGTGGGCCTGCGCCGCTGTCCCCGGGAACGCATGGGTGGGAAGTGGCGGGCAAGCTCACCTGGTGCCGGTGTGCCGGCCTGCGGGTGCCTCGGGGCTAGCTGGCCCCCGAGACCACCGGGCCGCTGCCGTCCGGCTGAAGGACCTTACCAGCACAGCACTTTGCCTTCCGATTTCCTCATTGCTTTCCGATTTCCTCATTGCCTCGGTGCAGCTGAGTTGTCTCGGCCAGTTGTTGTGCATGAAAATGGATGTAGTCTCAACCTAAACCAGGGGAAGTTTAGCTTGGACATCAGGAGGAGTTTCTTAACAGAAAGGCTGGTTAGACATTGGATGGGGCTGGTGGTAGAGTGGTGGCAGGGTCCCCATCCCTGGTCACGGTCAAGGAAGGACTGTACGTGGCACCCAGTGCTGTGGTCTCGTTGACAAGGTGGGAGTCAGTCACAGGTGCATCACTTGGTGATCCTGAAGGTCTTTCCAAACCAAAATGATTTTGTGAAAATTCATTTTCTGAACTGATTTTCCCAAATCAGCAGAGTAACCCGTGTGTCTATAAGGTGCCTTGCAATTCTTCACTTCCTACACCCTCTGAGCGTGTCCTCGCGTTTTCTGCTCACCCCAGCTGCTGACAGGAACTTTGATGTAGACCATACAAATTATACTGGATGGAAAGGACTAAATAGGAGCAAACGGAGACATAATTTTTTCTGGAAAGGGGGAAATGAGCAGTTTGTTCTTCTTACATGTGAATGTGGGAAAGTTATAGACTGCAGCTTCTCTGCCAGATAATGCGCAGTTGTCTACATGCAGTAGTTTGGAAATACACTGTTACTTTTCCTTACTTCACTGAAGTGTTACACTTAGTGCTTGCTTTGTTTCTTAAAATTCTGAAGGAGTTGTTCAGGCTCGTGGATTTTCAAGGATCCTACAAGTCCAGGGGTTGCTTTCATTTTTTCCTTAAACTGCAATTTTAGCTTCATTTCAGTGCCACCATTTGTGAAACAAGCAGAGCTTTAGAGATGCAGTTCATCCATTAGTCAGTATTTTAAGTGATATTGTTTGAAAAAAGTATTCCAGGGCAGAATTGATATGACCTTTAGAATGTACAGTTTCAACTAACTTCATGCCTCACAAAGGCAGAGAAGGATAACCTTAAGGGAGGATCTGGAAAAGAAACATACAGCAAAGATTTACTTTAATATCTATTTTGTGACTATTCAGATGAATCTACAACTTTATATATGTTAATTTTTTAAGTCTGGGTTTACCAGTACTTTAAAGTAAAGCAAAAAACCCAAAAACATTAATTGAGCAACAAAATTAATTCATTCCATCCTGCAAGCTTCACTCCTTTATTCTCTATGGGTGTATTTTAGGAAAGAAATTCACTTCTCAGACAGACTGGGAGAGCTGGAGAAGAGAAGGCTCCAGGGAGAGCTCAGAGCCCCTTCCAGTACCTAAAGGGGCTCCAGGAGAGCTGGGGAGGGACTTGGGATAAGGGCCTGGAGTGTCAGGACAAGGGGGAATGGTTTCCCACTGCCAGAGGGCAGGGTTTGATGGGATATTGGGATGGGATTCTTCCTGGGAAGGGTGGTGGGGCCCTGGCACAGGTGCCCAGAGCAGCTGTGGCTGCCCCTGGATCCCTGGCAGTGCCCAAGGTCAGGCTGGATGGGGCTGGGAGCAGCCTGGGACAGTGGAAGGTGTCCCTGCCATGGCAGGGGGTGGAATTGGATGGGCTTTAAGGTCCCTTCCACCCCAACCAGTCTGGGATTGTGTGATTTTCTTTTAAGTTCTTCTGAAATCTCTCTTGTTTTGCTCAAGTTCATTCTGCTGCTGTTCTGCCAGTTTAAACTAATGGCTGAGCAGCTTCCCTTCCCTCAGACACTTTCCCCATTTTAGAAGCAGGAAGTTGATGCTGCAGAGCTGAAATGGCCCCACGGGCCAGGAAATGGGGCAGGTTGCAGAAAGTCCTATTTTGGTGTTTCTGCAGAGGAGCATCCTGACACCTCACTGCAAGAAACCAGCTCTGAAAACCAACCACCATTCAAGTGCTTGTCATTTCAAATTAATCACTCCCCAGCCTGTTTCTTGCACTCCTGATTTCAATAGTTTGACTGTAATGTTTTGCATTTTATGGATCTGTAAGCAGCAGGGCAAGGTATAACTATCCAAGTGAACACTTTACACTTGCAGCCTTTGCTTTGTTCAGAACTGGGTTTGCAGTAACATTTGATTGAAGTGCAGAGGCCTTTCTGTGTTGATTTAATTTAGTGCATCCTTCCAAATGAGAGAGTTTGTGGAAGACTGTAAAAATCTTGGGGTTTATTTCTGTTTGTTGTTTCTTTTTCCCATAAGGATTTCCTTATGAGAATCCACTGACGTGAAGTTCAGCCTACTAAAACAGTGACCCCTTTTGCAAGGGTTTCATGTTCTGCAGCCACAACATCATTGAATAAATTTATAAGATATTAAATTTTATAGCTTTTTAGAGGCCTTTTTTGCCATATGGTGAAGCACCTTATAAAAGAGAATCTTTTCATCCTGGGTGTTAATTTGCAGGCTGTATTCCAGTGCTGTCCTCCCACTAAGAGTTGTCCCAGCATTAGTGGCAGATATTTGAGAGAACTTTAGCACAGTGATATTCTGTGCTGTGCTTGCATCTCTGCTTGTTTAGAAAAGCACATGGTGTCCTTTCAGAAATCTTTCAGCCTTTTAGGGCAGACTCTGAGCAAAATCCACTGAGGATATAGAGCAGCAAGGTCTCTAAATTACTGCCAGGCTCTCTTCATCACTGCAGAAATTTCTGACAGTGAAATTTGACAATATTTTGGCAGCAATCTGTCCTAATTACAGCTCTTTAAATAGTGAAAGTTTTCAAGTGTTCCATTTTTAGAATTGCTGTATACTTACCAACCTAAAACCAGAAGATTAAGAGAAAATGGTTTTATGTTCTGCATTGTATCAATTACACAAGATACTGCCTTTTTAATGTTTTCTTTGTATTGCTTAATTACTTCAGGCACAAAGAATGTATATCTATTTTTTGAAAACATTGCTAATTTGGAACATAATATATTTTTATCTGAAGCTCAATCCAGTTAAGGCAGAGTTGTTACTTGATCCTGTTGGAGTAAGGCAATTACTTTTTGTTTGGAAAAGTGGCTTGCTTTAAATAATTATGCAATAAACAATACAAACAATTTCTAATTAAAACAAGGAAGACTGTTGAGAGAAGTGAATTATTTCCAGCTCTGGTGATAACTCAGGTGAAGCAGTTGGACATATATACACAATTCTTTGTTTTGCTGCTGAAAATGAAAAGTAGAAAGTAATCAGAGTTGTAATGAGCAATTCTGCAGTCACTTTCAATTAGTGCCTTGTTAGACCAGAGAGGCTCATTGGTCAGCTTTGTTAGCTGGGCTTATCAGAGGAAATGGGACGTTTTTATTATTCTAAGGGAGAGGTTTAATTTTGTGACATTTCCTCTTTCAGTTCTTCCAAGATCTTTCTATTCCCTTTGGTCCTGTAAAAGCCATAAAAGATTTGATAATGAAAACCATAAACTCTTACTAATTCCAACAGAATCAATACTTGAACCACCTAAATTCTAACAGTGCAAGACATGTATATTGGATTTCAGAACACGTTGCAGTTTTATTACACTTTTAGAAGAAATGGGATTTTTCTTTTCCGGATTCAGAGTTTCTGAATATTGGAAGTTGGCATTTCCAGTTTTTGATGCCTTCATTATCACAGTTCCATGTGCCTCCATAGAATCCCAGAAAGGTTTGAGTTGAAATGCACCTTGAAGATCATCCAGTTCCACCTCCTGCCATGGGCAAGGACACCTTCCACTAGATCAGGTTGCTCCAAGCCCTGTCTAGCCTCGCTTTGAACAATCTTCTGAGACTATTTCTATCTTGACAATGCATGCCTAGATTTTTCTCTAAATCTGCCACTTTCTGTCACTTCCAAGCTGGTTTTGTTGGTGAATTGCTTCAATATGTGTGAACTCAGTAAATTATCTTTTGTCTTTAATTACTTTTCTGCTTCATTGTAGGTGCGTATAGCTGCAAAATTCATCACTCATGCACCCCCTGGAGAGTTTAATGAAGTATTCAATGGTAAGCAGTTAAGGAAAAATGACCTGTGGTGTTTTCTTCACATTTTATCTATTATAAAATCTAAGGCTGTGTCACACCACTCTTCTTTTAAAGTTAAGTGGCTAGGGAAAGCATGCAGTCCTTCTGGACTACTTCTGCTTAATAAAATTATTTAATCATTTTAATGTTTGCAGTTGAAAATAAAGTGCATAAAGAGAAGCATTTGATCAAAAAATCCAGTAACACTTCTGAACCCTTTCTTCTCCAGATGTCCGGTTATTGCTTAACAATGACAATCTTCTCAGGGAAGGAGCAGCACAGTAAGTACTGAGATTTCATACACAAGTCAAATTACCATCAGAGATACTTCTGTTATCTTATACCCATCATTCTGTGACAAAGAAAACCATTTGCTGTATTCAGAGCAATTTTCTGTAATTCCTTACCCCACCTAACAAAATACATAATGAAAGGTGTGGATGACTCTTTTTAAAAGCCCTGAATTGGAATTTGTGTGTATAAAACTGACAGGAAGGCACTCTGCCAAACAGTTGAACTCTGCAGCAGCAGAAATGTCTGATTGTGTTGAATAGTCTGATTAATAAAGTAAGTGAAGCCTGAAATACTGATTAATCCATAGCCTAAGTTTAGAAAAAGAACTGCCCTCAATAAAAAGTTTTCAAAATTTGTTGTTTACTTCCACTGCTTCATCAGAAGGTGCTCAAAGATTACACATACAAGCTTTTTGATGCTAAGATCTATTTCCAGCTAGTCTGTACATAAGAAAATTGTTGTAAATATTCGTCTGTTCATTTGTTTACTTTGCTGCTGTCTAAATTGTAGCTGGGGTGTTCCTGTTTTGCCTTGGCTTGCTCACATTTCCCCAGGCTACCTGCTGTTCTACTTTTGAACTCTGTATTTTCCTGGTCATCACTGAGCAAACCTGCTTCTAGATCTGGGGTTTATAGCTATCTGCAGTAAAAGGTATTGGAAAACCCTTTAAGAGTCCTTGTGTGTTATTATTTACCTGATCAAGTTGATGCTTGCTGAAACAGAATCACATAGCATATTTGAGTCAAAATACATGTTGCATGTACAGCTGAAGTTCCTGTTCTTTTGATCCTCAACAGTGCATTTGCACAGTACAACATGGATCAGTTCACTCCAGTGAAGATAGAGGGGTATGATGATCAGGTAAGAGCAAACTTTGTACACTTGAGCTTTGTGTCACTGCACTGTGAAAAAGCAATAAAAAATATTGTTTTGTCAGGATGTTGGCTCACATCAGCTGACTCACTCATTCTGCTCACAGGGCACCACCCCTCCTCCTTCCCCCACAGATTATAATGACAAACTTTCTTCTATAAAAACAAAGCAGAAACAAAATACTCTCTTTAAGTTCTGTGATGTACTGTGTAGTAAATCCAATTCTTTGTTCCTTAAAGCTCTGTGCTGAAGTCACTGGAATTTTACTTAAGAGTATGAATGATTAAAGATTGCTGTGTAAAGCTCACTTACAAATCCTTGTGTTGCTTCTTGCTTACAGTTCCTACTGACAATTGATTCTTAATAGTTCATTTGGTTTGTTTTCTGCAATTTTAATCTGTTCCCAGCTACCCTAAAAAACAAACAGTATCTTCATTTATACCAAATCATGGATTTGGAATATTGATTCTACCTAATACTATCCAGTCTATGCCAGCAAAACAATTTGTTGTAGGGTTTTTTTAAATATTTTTTTTTAGAACAAACAGCAAGTCATAGAGAAGCCAGAAAGCTGCCTGACCATCTGCTCTGAGCCAAGCTCTGACCCAGCTTTTCTGGTGTCCCAGATATGTTTATGGGAGTCATATATTAAGAGGGCTGTTGACAGAAATAGCTTTGATAAGAAAGTTACAGTACAACCTGAAAAAGAAAAAAAACCCACTCCAATACAGTCAGTATTTGGGAAGCCAGAGAATTAAGGTGAAAAAGAAAAAAGGGAATGTGCAATGCTGCTTTGCTGTCTGCTTTAGTTGGTGGATTTTAGAAGTAGCCACATCTGTGTACCCTTCTTGTGCAGTAGAGCTATTGCAACATGCACCATGGCAATAAATGGTAGATTCCAGAAAAAAAGTCTCTGCTTCCTTTAGAAATGTAGAAGAAAAACAGCTAAAATAATTTTAAAGGCAAAGCAATCTGCTTCTATTGTAAAGATACCAAATTTTAAGCCAAATATAGATATATTATTATAGTTCAGCCTTTACTGGGACAGAAGTCTAAGTGCAGACTGTGGAGAGCAGAGAATTACTTTCAGCCTCACAACAACTACTAATTTAAATTATTATTGAAAATACTTGGTTTTCTTTATGTGATCTTATAGCTCAATGAAAGAACCTGTTGTAACACTGATATGCAAGTAGGGAAAAATGCAAAATAATACATCTATAGCAGCCTAAATGTATCATCATTTCAACTTCTTTTACAGGTCTTAATCACAGAACATGGTGATCTGGGCAATGGCAGATTTTTAGACCCAAGAAACAAGCTTTCTTTTAAGTTTGATCACTTAAGGAAAGAAGCAAGTGATCCCCAGCCCGAGGATACAGAATCAGCTTTAAAACAATGGAGAGATGCCTGTGACAGTGCATTGAGAGCCTACGTCAAAGATCATTACCCCAATGGCTTCTGCACTGTTGAGTATCCATCTTGTTTCCCTGAAAGTGTGTTGCTCTGAGTCAGTCAGTCCTCCAGTGGACTCTGCTGGGCAGAGCTGTTGGAATTCTCCATCCTCAGTAGCATTTCGGCTAACTTTGGAATGACACGTTCCAAAGAGGGTGCAACTATCTTGGTATGCACACAGAGATAAAGATGGAATAGACCCTTTCCATAGGCATGACTGCCAAGCACCTTCACACCTACCAGTAATAAAATGGCTTCCAGGGGAGGTGATGGACAATGTAACTCCTGGTGCATGTTCCCACCACAGCAGCCTGCACCCTGCTGCCAAGAACAGAGATTAAGAATGGCTTTCCTTAGCTCTTGGGCCTTTTTAACTCTTTTTCTAAATACAGGTTTATGGTAAATCTATAGATGGACAGCAGACAATTATTGCCTGTATTGAGAGCCACCAGTTTCAGCCCAAAAACTTCTGGTAAGACTATTTCAATATAGTGTGTTTTCTTCCTTTGCCTGGTTCCTCAAACCAACCTATCCTCTAGCTCTGACATGGTCTGAAGGACAGGGAGTTCTGGGCTTCCTAAGAAGTTCTTTTCCTTCTGTAGTCTGTTTTCCTTGTAGCCCTCTTGGCATTTACCAAAACTCTTCCTGTGAGCTATCCAGAGGAAAAGGTACTAGCAGAGCTGGAGAGAAACTCCTTTACATCTCTGGAGCTTCTTTGTACTGAAGCTGCTGGGCTGCGGAAATATAACTCCTTGCCATCTAAAGCACTAAATCCCATGTGGTATTGGTGATAAGAAAACATCAGAAACAACTTGCTGGTTAATTTGGTTCTTTTTGCTGTTAGAGCCTTTTGGAAATAGTTTTTCGTGCTTTGATTGCTTTTAGGAATGGGCGTTGGAGATCAGAATGGAAGTTTACCATCACACCACCAACAGCTCAAGTGGCTGCAGTGCTCAAAATCCAGGTGATTGTTTTTCCTGGCAGTAACAGGAGAAGCTGCATTGTGCTTCCCTTACACAAATGCATTTGGCTCAGAATGAGATGCTGAAATGCAGCAGTCCTTCTCAAGTCAGGATGTTATAAAACTAAACAATTCAGGAAATTAATTCTTAAATCTAATATTTCAAGAATAGTGTCACATCTGGCCTGTCTTTTATTATGTAGCATTACCCTATAGGCCTCCACTTTGCTTCACTTTATAGGGCTAAAACCTCTACCCTGAGTCTTTTATAAGTGCTCTTATCTCTGCTCTAGGCGTTTACTGATTCATGTAATGGCAAAGAAGTGAAACCTTTTAGAAAATCCATCCCACCTTTAGTCTCCATGTAAGCAGAGACGACTGGCATGATGCTCTGTTATGCCATTTTAGTAGCATTTGGGAGCTCAGGAATTCTGGGGTGAGTGATGATGACAACCTGCATTCTGTCTTTTTGTCCAGGTCCATTACTATGAAGATGGCAATGTCCAGCTGGTTAGTCACAAAGACATTCAGGACTCTGTACAGGTGTCAGTAAGTATGCTAAAAGATCTTTACAATAAGCAATTGTTTTATTCCTTAAACAGCTCATGAAGCATGCACTGCTATGACTGCAGTATCTTGAAAGTAATTTTAGGATGAACAGGCAGTGTAGTGTTCAGAGTCATGTAGGAATCCCAGATTCCCAATTGCATAAAGTTCAATCTTATTAGAAAGCTCCTCTTTGAATTTGGGGTTAAAGAGCACAGAATATGCTTTTCCATCTCTGTGCAAGGGAAAGGAACAATAAGAGACATACACTAAAGGAAATTAAGAAATCCTGTAGTATGGTAGAGGGAGGAACATCTGCAAAGTGACTTATTTTACCATGAAGGTCCACTTCCTTTTTGCTCACTAGGGTGCAGCCCTGTTCCAGTTTGGAGCACAAGCTCTACCCAGTAAGTGAAAGGAACCCAGCTACTACCAGGAGGCACAAGCTGATGATGTTACCCACTTTATCTGTCCTCAGCCTATCATTTGAGAAGAAAGAAATCTATTGTGTAGCTTATGTAAGTTGCTCTTAAACATACAAAATTTTTTTTTTTCTCTTTTGCAGAGTGATGTCCAAACTGCTAAGGAGTTTATTAAGATCATAGAAAATGCAGAAAACGAGTACCAGGTAAAATCAGTGGTGGCTAAGTAAAACATAGAATCATATCAGTCTTCATTTGCAGTTAATGGAAACATGGAAAACTGGCCTCTGGTTGTGTTCCTGGCTGAATCTGGTGTTACCTGTAAGAATTCCTAAGAAAAGGGAGTAGTATTTGTTTAAACAATGTAGTTATAAAGCTGTAAAGTTACAAAACTGTGGAGGGGAGTGGCTGAGTCGATGTATTTTCCTCTCTGACAGTTAGAAATACTGAGGAGGAAATTTGTGCAACAGCTTTTACATTGTCCCAGCCTGTGTGCAAGGAAACTGGAAAGAGATAAGCCAGTGGAAGGCCTAAGGAGATGCTGCTGCATTACAGGGGAGGTGAATAGAAAGCCTTTGACTCACACACACACACAGATGGCTGAGTTATTAATTTAGCTAATAGTGTGCCTTACACCTCATAGAAAGGAATTTGTGGCTTTAACACTGAGTTGAGCTTTCTCACAGGGTTTTAGGAGTGTCCTAACCAAATCTGCTTGCCCTTGCAGACAGCAATCAGTGAAAACTACCAGACTATGTCAGACACCACCTTCAAAGCCTTACGCCGGCAGCTGCCCGTCACCCGCACCAAGATTGACTGGAACAAAATCCTCAGCTACAAGATTGGCAAAGAAATGCAGAATGCTTAATGCAGAAACAAGGAGGTGTATGAAACATTCGTGTGCAAAAAAAACAAATGTGGTCCTATGCCAAGTAGATGGTTTCTAAACCAGAGCAGCATTTTTTAGGGCTTTCAAAGTTAACAGGTTTTCTAGCCTGAGAGGGAACCGTGGAACAAATAGTTGTCTTTGTGTTTTGTGTTTCCTGCCACATAAACTTCCTGTTGTAGCTGCATTTAATAGGTCATTTAAATTCAGCCATTCATGGCTCAGAAGTATAGCTGTTTTCAGTCACTGGCTGGAAAACTTCCTAGCTGGAAAAGCCCTATTATTACCCCAGGAGAGGGTGCAGAGCATTCCCTTCACCTGTATCCAGCACTCCAGGTATCCAGCAAGTTTGTCAAACCTGCCAAGAGCTCACGGCACTACAAGGGACAGTAAGTGCAAGACAGTGAATCCTCGTGTATCCTTATTCCCAACCTCTACAAAGGAGATGCCTGCAGGCTTAGATTTTAGGATCTAAGGAAATGAGAAATGTAGAAGATGAGTTTACAGGATCCTTAACAGAATTCCCTACTGACCCAGCTCTTCCAGGGATGTAATTTTTTTTAATCTGAAGATTTGAGCCATGTTCCCTAAAAGTTCTCCCCTCCCTTGTGTATGTACGGTTACCAGACATCTGCATTTTTACAGAACTACAAGATGAGTCACTGCTGATCCACAAGGGCTGGATGGTGATTAAAAATGCAAATGTCTACAGAATAGTAGGTATGTTGTGCTTTAATGCTTTGTGGCAGGTTCATCGATTTGTATCACAGGTGTATGAATGGATAGTGTACAAAATAAATAAACTTGCACCAAAGTGAAAGAAAAAATCCTTTCCATTTGTCTCAGTGGTGGGCAGTTTCTTGTCATGCTTAGAGGGGATTTTGGAATTAATCTCTTTTACATGCTTGCTCTACATTACTATTTTGCCCCTCTAACATCACAATTAGCAATCATAGCAGTTTCTCTGGAAGGGGAGGATGAAGATACACATGCCTTTCAGATCTTGGAACATGGATTCCCTACAAAGTGAACCTCCTGCGGTGAACTCCCTTTGCTTTGTTTGCACTTGGTTGTCACTGGGTGCTTTGCAGGTTCTGGTTGTTAAACTGAATCATGTCTTCTTGTTTTTAAATACACAAAACGGGTTGGGAAGGGAGGGGTGGGGTTGCCTGCGCATTACACTTCAGGTTTTGCACAGTAACACCACAAAATAAGTGTTTACCCTTTGTGAGTTTTATCTAAATAAAATGTATTTGTATTTGCTGCTGAGTCTGACAATTCACCCCTCAGGCATCCTCTGTATCAAGTAGTCTAGTGCAAATACACCAGTCTTTGTTTAAAGCCATTTGTGTCTCTTCTTTCATGGCCTCACTCCTGTTACTTCCTGAAGGCTAGGAAGTGATGGAGTCACCATCCCTGACAGTCTTCAAAAATGTGAATGTGGCCCTGGAGGACACGGTTTAGTGGTGAACATGGTGGTGGTGCTGGGCTGATGGCTGGACTTTAATCATCTCCAAGGTCTTTTCCAACCTTAACAGTTCCACCATTAAGGGAGGGATGGTAGCACTCCCAACCCATGGGTGATGCTCCCACCCTCCTATACAGACATGGGAACTGGAGGGCTGAGCTTCCAAAGTAAAAACAATCACACAGCTTTCATGCAGCTCCTCACCCTGGAAAAAAGGCAGCAGAGAGGTAACTGCACTCATCCTCCATATCTTGCTGTAACACCTACCTCAGACACACACGGTTGTTTCCTGCACGAGGCAAAGCAGGGCTCTGGAGTTTGCACAGTGCCGTGCAAGGAGCCACTCAAGGACAGTTAAGAGCACCCAGGGAGAGGAAAGGTTGTGTGGGCCTCAGGTGCTTTGGACTGTGGCTCTGGATCCATCCAGGAAACCGCTGCAGCAATTCCAAGAATGTGAAAGTGAAGCAGGGCTCAAGATAAGCCTGCACACAACACAGCGTTTATCTGCCTCAAGGCTAGCCTTCTGCTCCTTGCCTACACTGCAAGCAGTTCACCGCCAGCGTTCCAGCCTTAAGAGCGTTTCTATCTGTCTGTCCTCCAAATCGAGCTAATCATCCTTTAGACAGGCTCGTTCCCTGCCTGCCTCCTGGCCCTTCTCCCGCACTAGGCTCCCTAGCACAGGCTCCGCCGTCCCAACCCCTCCATGTCCCCGTGCCAGGCGGGCGTTCCCGCGGTGCTCGGCCCCTTTCGCTTTCGTTTCTCCCGGCGCCTCCAGCCCAGCCCAGCCCAGCCCAGCCCAGTCCAACCCGGCTTCACCGGATACTCCTCGACGCAGCACCAGCTCGGCTCGGCTCGGCTCGGCTCGGCTCAAGCTCAAGCATGCCGCGGTTCACTGTGGCTGAGACCAGACTTTGGGGGTATCAATTCGTGCAGTTCCTGCAGGACACGGGCCGGGAGCAGGTGAGCCTGCGGGAAACGCTGCGGACCATCTACAACCAGGAGTTCCGGGGCAGGTGAGAGCCCTCAGCCAGACCCGGGCAGCATCACCTGGGACAGACCCCTGGCCAGCATCTCCCAGTCCCCGGGCCAGCATCCCCAGTGCCTGGCCAGCACCGCTGGTCCGCAGCACCATCACTGGGGTCCCCAGGCTCATCTGTCTCATCAAAGCCCTTCTGGGAGGATCCCCAGCTCCATGGGCCCCCAGCCGCTGTCTGGACACCCTCTGCCCACCCCACCTCACCCTGCTGACACCAGTCACACTGGCCCTTGTGCAATATCACCACTGTTAATCAAAGCCAGAGCTCGGTGCACTGGTGGGACTGGGAGGAGGTACCTGGGGAGTCACCAATGCTGGGAGCACAGTGGCTGTGCCTTAGCAGAGCCACCATCTGTGCCAGCTCCACTCATGAGCACTGGCATGGACAGGGACTGCATGGCTGTCAGGGTGAGACAGCCAGAACAACAATGGCACAGCACAGAATTGCTGGAGCAGCCAGCAGGGATGTAAGATTTGCACAGGCCAGTGGGCAGCCCAAGTCCTTCTTCCTCTCCTGGAGCAGAGGAGACCTGCTGAGAACTCCCTCACCACAGCCTCAGTGTCCTGCTTCATCTTCCCACTTGCCTCACCTCAGCTGCCCGTGCCCATGGTGGCTGAGCCACAGTCTCCCACACAAACCCTCTCCTTGTCTCTGCAGGACTGAGGCAAAGACACCCAGGTTTTCCAGCATCTTGTATGCACTGAGGACAGCACACCAGGTTCAGGTGCACGGAGATGTGGTGAAATTCAAGGTGAGTTCATGCTGGGGCACTGCCCATTAGGATTGGCTCCTCAGGAGCCCCTTTCAGGATCCCAGGGTCACGCTGATTCTGGCTGCTCCTTGCAGGTGAAGAGACGTGTGGTGGTGGCAGATCAGTACCGGAGACCTACAAGGAATGCACAGACATCCGTGTCCACATCTGCCTCAGGAGAGCAGCTCAGCTCCACTCCACAAATGCCCCAAACCTATGCCAAGCAGTGGTATGATCAGCAGCACCCTACCTTGGCACAGCCCTTGGCTGCCCCACCCCAGCTGGGCAAACCTGACCCTCCCTCCCCACAGGGCTGAGCTCATTCGTGGGAAGCACGGGGTAGAGATCGTCTCAGACTATGACCAGGGCAGTGGGGATATCCGCTTCCCAGTGGTGCTGGGTGAGCCCCGCACAGTCACTGTCCTGGTGCAGAACCGTGGGACAGACGTGGTGACACTGCAGCGCTTCCAGCCGCGCCACCAGTGCCAGGAGCTCTCCTTCACCGACGAGCAAGGGGTGGTACAGGGCCAGTCCCTGCTCTTACACCCAGGTAGGGTCCCATCCCATCCCCTGCCCTGTGCAGACAGGATGCAGAGCCCCATCTCACCACTTCACCCCGCAGGTGGCACATACCCCATCCAGGTGCGGTGCCTCACCACTTGCAATGGGCACTTCAGTGCTATGATGTTCTTCGAGTTCACCAAGGAGCCAGGCCAGCCCTTCAGCATCTCACGTTATGTTGCTGCCATTGCTGAGAGCCAGCTGGCCAAGGACCTGGGGCCCTCAGCACCTTTCCAGCCGTACGTGTCCAGCCTGCAGCGCTGTGTCACAGTCATCACCGAGGATGGCGTCCCCCCTGACAGGTACGTGGTGGAGTCACCTGCTGCCATCCAGAGCAGAGGGGCCCAGCCTGTTGTCCAGCCAGGTCAAGGCTCCTTGACTGTGTGGCACCACGGAACAGTGCTTCAGCCATGTGCTGGTGACAGTAGGGTTGGGGACACTGTGTAGCCCCTGCAGCACTGCTGTCCCCTCCACCCAGCTCCCTGAAAAATCAACTGGAGAGGGAAATCCCTCTGGGCACCTACCAGTGCCCAAAGAGCCTCAAGGACACAATCCTGCTCGGACCCAACACCAGTGCCAGCTCCAGCTGGGCTGCCATGCGGTGAGTGCCAAGGGCTGAGAGCTATGTTGAGGTGTTCCTTGAGTGCCAAGCTATCCCACAATGACACAGCTGCTGCCCTTCCACAGCTCGTTGCTGGAAGCACCTCTGCAGGCTGAGAACTACCACCAGAAATTCCAGCTGCTGCTGCACCTGGAGGAGATCCAGATGGAGGTGGACATCCGGCGCTACGACATGCGGGATGTGACCATGGTGCAGGACAGGGCTCTGCTGGTTCTCGATGTGCGTAGTGGGGTGAGGGATGGGAGGGCTGCTGGCACAACTCTGGCACTCCCAGAGTGCCTGGCATCACACTGGCCCTTGGGCACAGGTGCCTGGCGTGGCCGAGAACCGCCCATCCCTGCTGAGAGGGGACCACCTCTTCGCCCACCTGAGCAGCGAGCGGGACCACTCCCCGCTCGTCCAGTACAAGGGCTACGTGCACAGTGTGGAACTGGAGAAGGTCAGGCTGGGCTTCTCCTCCAAGTGAGTGATGCCTGGTCCCAGCAGCCTTTCTCGGAGATACCAAAGGCCAGGAGCGGGTTGGAAAGAGCCAGGAGGGCACGGGAGAGTGCCCCATGCCCTGCTCACACCATTCCTTCCCAGGCTGCAGAAGAAGTTTGTGAACAAAATGAAGTTCGACGTGACCTTCACCTTCAACCGGCTGCCACTGCAGGTCCAGCATCGAGCTGTAGTCCTGGCCATGCGCCGCAGCTTGTTCAGCCTCCTCTTCCCCTCTGCCTCCTGCCACAGGTCCCTCTTCCCAGGCCACTTCCAGCCCCGGTGAGTCCCGGGTTCTGCAGGGTGGGAGGGTGTGCGGGGCGGAGGCGATGGAGGCGCTGGGGCTCTGGCAGCACAGCTCTGCTCCCACAGGTGGTTTAACCGCCAGCTGGAGACCAACGAGGAGCAGCGCAAAGCCGTGACCCACATCGTGACCGGGATGTCCCGGCCAGCCCCGTACCTCATCTTTGGCCCCCCTGGCACTGGCAAGACGGTCACTATGGTAGAGGCCATCAAGCAGGTGAGTGGCCGGTGCCCAAATCCAGCCCTGAGCATTGCTGCCCGCTCTTGTCCGTGGGGCTCAGTGCTGTCGCCTCCTCCTTCCCTCCAGGTGTGGACGTGCTTCAAGGATGCCCATATCTTGGCCTGTGCGCCCTCCAACAGTGCCACAGACCTGCTGTGCCAGTGCCTCATCAAGGACATTGCCCCTCGGAATGTCTACAGGCTCATCGCCAGCTCCAGGAACCCCAGGGATGTACCCACCGATATCATGGTAGGTCTCTGCCCCTCCACCCTAAAATCCTGCCAGCACATCTGGGCTGGCATCCCCTGGGACAGTGGGACCTCACCCAATGCCTGTGCTCCAGCCCTGCTGCAACTGGGATGATGAGCAGAGCAGCTATGTGTACCCAAGCAAGGAGAGCCTGAGGCAGTACCGGATTATCATCACCACCCTGGTGACAGCAGGAAGGTCAGAGGAGCTGGGACTGTCCCCGGCATCTGTGGCAGGTGGACCCAGGGCTGCCTTGCAGCCAGGCTGTGAAGGCAGTTCCTCTGGGATTCAGCAGGGAGGGGTTGGAGGAGGGCAGGCAGCAGTGGGAGAAATCCCTCCTCTGTTGGGAGGATGAGGATGAAGGGTAGGAGAGGAAGGATGGCCAGGTGGGGCAGGATGCTGAGACAGCCTCATTCCATCTCTCCTCCAGGCTGGTGTCAGCCAACTTCCCCCCTGGGTTTTTCTCCCACGTCTTCATTGACGAGTGTGGCCATGCTGTAGAGCCCGAGAGCCTGGTGGCCATTGCGGGTGAGTGGTGCCCAGCTGCTGTCTCAGGGACCCGCATCTCTGCATGGCCTGGGGTCCCTTCTGTCCCCCACTGAGCTCTCCCTGTTCCCAGGGCTCCTGGATCCCATGGATCAGAAGACCAACCCCAATGGGGGGCAGCTGGTGCTGGCAGGAGACCCCAAGCAGCTGGGCCCCGTCCTGACCTCACCATTGGCCATCCAGCATGGTTTGGGTGAGTAGGGAGAGGGGTGGGAGGCACCCCACAGGGGCTCAGTGGCCGTGTGGGGAGCCACAAGATATCACTGGGCACAGGCACCTCGCTGCTGGAGAGGCTGATGCTGCACAGCCCCCCGTACCAGAAGTCAAGTGGAGGATACAACCCACAGTTCATCACCAAGCTACTCTGGAACTACAGGTGGGGACAGGGATGGTGCAGGAAGGGGTTGAGCCAGGCAGGGATTGGTGAGCACGTCGTGCCCCAGCTGGTGTGGGAGATGGGAGTGCAATTGCTGTCCTGGGTGCATGGTGCCTGAGAGGGTTCTGGACACACATGGCACCCACCCTGGGCACTGTCCTGCCTCTGCCAGGTCCCACGAGGCCATTCTCAGGATCCCCAACGAGCTCTTCTACGAGAATGAGCTGAAGGTGTACAAGAGCAACGGGCTTGACATCCGGAATCTGTATTGTACCTGGGAGGAGCTTCCCAAAAAAGTGAGGGGCACAGGAGGGACTGACCCAGGGGGATCCTCGAGGCACAGGCAGAGCAGAGCCAGATGTTCTCCATCCCCAGGGCTTCCCCATCATCTTCCATGGGGTTTGTGGAGAAGACCAGAGAGAGGCCAATAGCCCTTCATTCTTCAACACGGCCGAAATTGAGGTCTTGGTCCACTACCTCAAGAAGCTGCTGCAGAGCCGGGGCAAGGGCAGCTGCCCCATTGTGTCCCCCAAGGAGATCGGCATCATTTCTCCCTACAGGAAGCAGGTGAAGGACAGCTCTGCAGACAGGGCATAGGCAGAGACCTCCCCAAGGGACAGGGAACACTGGGATGTGTTCCCACAGGGCAGCCCTGTGGTGGCGGGGTTTTGCCACATGCCTCCGCTCAGGTAGAGAAGATCCGGAAAGCCATCACCTCCCTGGATCGTGATCTGAAGAAGCTACCGGACATCAGCCAGTTGAAGGTACGTCCTGGGCATGGAGGAGAGAGGAGCACACCCTGCCCCAGGAGGAGGGAGCCCTGCCAGCCCCAGCCCAGGGGTGCTCCTGGTCCCTCACCTCCTGTCCCTGTCCCAGGTGGGCTCTGTGGAAGAGTTCCAGGGCCAGGAGCGGCTCGTGATCCTCATCTCTGCCGTGCGCAGCTGCAGCACCTACCTCCAGTTTGACCAGACCTTCAGGCTGGGTTTCCTCAAAAACCCCAAGGTACCGCCTTGCCCCGAGCAGACCCTTCTTCCTTGGCATCCCCTCCTTCCCTCTGGTTCTCCTAGGCAGGTGGAGCTGCTCTGGGTGCTCAGTGCCGCACCAGAGCTGCCTGCACCCAGATGAGGCCGCGAGACCTGACGGGCGTTGCAGCCAGGTAAAGCCCTCGTGCTTGTCCTCTTCAGAGGCTTAATGTGGCCATCACCAGGGCCAAGGCTCTGTTGATCGTGGTGGGTAATCCAACCGTGCTCAGCAAGGACGAACACTGGCACAGGTGAGCTGCTCCTGGCCCCTGCCACACACAGAGATCACCAGCACCTGCCCTGTCCTGCTGCTGGCACGTGGTGACCGCCTGGCCGTGCCCACTGCCACGTCGTGCCCACGCTGCGCTGCCTCTGCACCTGCAGGTTCCTCACGTACTGCATGGAACAGGGTGGCTACACAGGGTACCCCTACAGGGCTGAGAGCACGGCTGAGGACAGACTTGCCAATGACCTCCACATGCTGCAGCTCAATGTTTAGTACCCAGGTGAGCAGAGCTGGGCACTGCCAGTGGGGCCCTGGCAGCAGCAGCATGCTGGTCATGCCATGCCAGCAGCCTGGGGCAGCAGCATGGCCAGGGTTACAGTTGGGGCACTGGGAGGCTTCTCCTGCCCCAAATGCAACAGGGCTTACAAGAGGTTTTTGCTTAGCGCTTGCATGTCTCCATCTAGAAGTCAGGAGCCAACTCTGCCATGAGGTTTCTCTGCAGGAAACACACACCTGGAAGGGAGGAGAAGCCCCATGAAGCTGCATCCTGCTCAGCCTGTCCCTGGCCTGCAGCAGCTCCTGCTGTGTCTCAGTCCCAGGGTGTTCCATGCATCCCTGTGGAAATGGGGCTGAACCCACCAGGCCAGAAGGTGTTGCCAACCTTTGCTGCCAGCCACGAAACCCACAGCAGCATCAGACTGGCACAACTCTCCATTTTAATCATGTTTGTGGCAAAACAATTCTTCGTGACTCATCTCGCCATTCAGTCAAAGGCTTAAGCCTCCAAAGAGCATCACTAGGTGCACAGGGGAGCTCGCTGCTGCTGTGATGGGTGACTGGGGAGGGCAGGGACCTGGCCTGGGACAGGCTGGCTCAGCTCTCCACTGGGCAGCTGCCTGGCCTGAGAGCTGGCATGGCTGTGCAGGCATTCTGTTTCCCTGGAATAAACATTTAGAGAAAAGCAGTGTATTGTTGAGTCCTAGGTGGGCCTTGCTTCCACAGACAGGGCTTCAGAGCAGCATCAGGCTCACTGCAGCCCTGCCCTGCCCTGCTCCAGAGGCAGGATGGCTCCAGCAGTGATGGCAGTGCCCATCACCAGGGACTGGGTATAGCTCAGAAGCTCCTGCCTGGCCCTTCCCACGTGAACTGCTTCCTGGCTCTTCTGCCAGCACAGTGTACAGAGCCCTGATCCTCCACCAGCAGCTGAAGTGAGAGGGGCTGGGGCCAGGCAAGTCCCCACCCTGCAGCACAAGGAGCCTGGAGCAGCGAGGGGCACAGAGGAGAGCCAGAGGAACAGCACACAAGCAAAGTTACCATTACTAAAATACTGGTTTGCATTTATTCTCCCAGTTATGCAATTCTTCACTGCTGCCAAGTCCATGAGCGGGGCAGACTCGAAGGCGGCGATGCCGGCAGAGCTGGGCACACGTCCCAGGAAGGGAGCTCAGGGCAGCAGCTGAGCCCAGCTCTGCTCACAGACAGGGCTAAAGCTGCCCTGTAACACTGGCCTGTGCTGCTGCACGGCCAAGGAGAACACCAGGGCCTGGCACACCCCTCACGTGAGCTGTGAGCGGCACCTCCTGCTCCTGTGGCACCTGCCCAGAGCTGGGGAAGGAGAGCAAACACCGCAAATGCCCATGGGAAAGGCAAACCCAGGGAGCTCAGTACAAAACGGGGCGACACGGGGAGCGACACAAACACCCAGCCCGTGGAGAACAGCAGGGACTGAAGGCACGGGCCCCTCGTGGCGCCGGAATGTCGTAGGTGGCAGCTCTGGTGCAATGGGTTCGGGGCAGGCAGTGGCACCACGAGGTCCTGCTTGGGCTGTGTGCCAGCACTGCCTCCCCGGGCAGGGCAGCCAGGGGCCGGTGCCGGCCGGGGCTGCTCACAGCAGAGGGCAGCCTCTGCGCTTCTTGTTCTTCCGGACCTGCAGGCCAGCACGGGTGGCCATCTCAAACACCTCCCGCACGCCCTCCTTCGTCTTGGCCGAGCATTCAAGGTAGCCAAAGGCATTGATCCTGTTGGCCATGTCCCTCCCCTCCTCCGGCTTCACCGGCTCCTAGGAAGCAGTAAAAACAGGGTTTGGAAACATTGCCAGAACACAACACCAACTGTCCTTGGGGCATCCAGCCCTTCCAGCCAGGATCTGGAATGGGCAGAGGTGGCTTGCTGCCTGGGGCACCCGGGGCTGTCCCCACCTGCTTCATCTTGGCCAGCTCCCGCCGTGTGTGCTCATCGTTCCGCAGGTCCTTCTTGTTCCCCACCAGGATGATGGGCACATTGGGGCAGAAGTGCTTCACCTCTGGTGTCCATTTCTCAGGGATGTTCTCTACAACAAGCACACATGGAATCTCACGAGCTGAGGGGCTGCTACCCCACAGCCTCCTCACAGAAACCAACCCCAAGCTTTTCCTTGGAGCAGGGAGAGCTCCCCCACAGCATCCTCCTCTCCCACCACCTATTCCCAGTCCACAAGTCCCTGGCGTTTCCCTGAAGTGCACACAAAGTCAGGGGAAAAAGGGAAGGCTCTGGCATCCCCGAGGGGCAGCACGGGGGCTTCCTGGACCCCAGG
Source organism: Anthoscopus minutus (assembly GCA_013399455.1). Lineage (NCBI taxonomy): Eukaryota > Metazoa > Chordata > Aves > Passeriformes > Paridae > Anthoscopus > Anthoscopus minutus. The sequence continues at coordinate 265,625 of VWYI01014350.1, read as the reverse complement.
GGGTTCAATAGCAGCACCAAGTCCTGTGGGAGCCTCAGGTCCCCCCTCAATCCCTGGTCCCTACCGAGGCTGTCCGGGCTGTCGATGGAAAAGCACATGAGGATCACGTCTGTGTCTGGGTACGAGAGGGGCCGCAGCCTGTCATAGTCCTCCTGTCCTGCTGTGTCCCACAGGGCCAGCTCAACCTGACAGGGGAGAAGGACACGGCTCAGTGGCTCTGCAGGAGTGACAGATTTATCTTCCTCAGCTATAACTGTGCTCTTCCTCACACAGGGACAGGTTCAGGGTGACCCAGCAATGCTGCAGCACTGCAGGTGCACCCGAGCACACAGAGCAATCCCAGATGGGACTATGCAGCGAGGGGACAGGAATGGAAACAGCCCTTACCTGCTTCCCATCCACCTCTATGTCAGCAATGTAGTTCTCGAACACGGTGGGCACGTAGACCTCGGGGAACTGGTCCTTGCTGAACACAATCAGCAGACAGGTCTTCCCACAGGCACCATCTCCCACGATCACCAGCTTCTTCCTGATGGCTGCCATCGCTGTGGGGACACGAGCAGCTGAGCAGGACAGAGCAGCATGGGCAGTTCATGCTCCTGACCCCATAATTCCTGTGCACAACAGCCTGAGAGATACCAGACACAAGCACCTGGGCACATCCCACTGTCAGTAGCCAGGACAGAGGGTCCCCAAGCCCTCTGCCAGACACATCAGCTCCCACACACATCAGCTCATAGGCACCACAAGAAGTGGCCTGACTGGCATCATTTACACCCAGCACTGCCACTGTGGCTGGGAGAACCATCCCAGCCGTGGTCAGCACTGGTGGCTGCATGCAGGGACCTCGTGGGAGGTGAGAAACCACTCTGCCTTCCCCAGACATCCAACCCTCCCTGGCTTTGCTGTGCTACCACCCAGGTAACCAGGATTTTAGACAACCTCAGAGTTCCATGCCCACGCAGGGTTTATTTTAAATTATAAATTCTTCAAGGCAGAAACCGTGCTCCGGGTTTCACCCCAGCATGCTCACCAGACCCCAAATAATCTGATCAGCAGCTGGAACACACCAAGCCAAGCTCCTGGAGGTCTGGGCAAGCAGGACCTGTCTGCCTGGCACCCAGCACTGGGCTGGCCCCATCCCAGCCTGTCTGAAAAAGGAGCCTTCACCACGGAACCAAGAGAGCCAACGCTGGCAGTGGCTGCAGGAGAAGCTGCCAGTCATCACTCAGCAAACAGAGCTGAAACCTCAGGACAAAGCAGGAGGCTGTCTGCCCCAAGGGAAAAGGATGCAGTTCTGCAAGGAAAACTATGCCTTTGCATCCCTCACTTTCAAAAGGGGTTTACAGCTCAGCCTGGGAACCGGCCAGGACAACACCACAAAATGCCTGGCACAGTGTCTGAATGAGGCATGAGAAAATCAGCCAGAGGGGGATCACATTCCCCCCCAACCTTGTGACCAAAATCTCTTTTCCATCCCCAGATTCCCTGCCCAAAGGGCCTGACCCACTCCCTACATGCCTTCATCACATTACCAGCTCCCTGTCCCTGCAGAGACGCTGGGAATGACGCAGGCTGACAGGGGTTTGATCAGGGTTTGTTCAGGGTTCGATCCCTGAACATTCACACTGCTCTGGAGGAAATTAAAGGTGACCAAGAAACCTCTCCTGAAGGTAGGGATATTCCAGGCTTTCCCCCTCAGTCCTATCCCCCTCCAAACCCTCTGCCCAGACAGCAGGATGGGAAGGAGCCATTCACACTGGGAGCCTGTGGGACGGACACACACATCAATGCTGATGCACTGAGCTGTGAGCAGGGGGAGTGGATCATGCTGGGATCACTCCAGGGCCACTGGGATCACCTTGGGAAGGCCAGAATGTCACAAGCCTGGCCTTTAACCAGGGCACTCATACTGAGCCTTAACAAAAGCCAGGAATCCATCCCTGACCCAGTGATCCCAGCACAGGGTGAGCCCTGTGCCAACAGAAAAGGAAGGAAAAGGATAAAACAGGAGTCTGGCTGCATCATAATTAGTTGCAAGGGAAGGATTAAGAAATGAGCCTGAATGGCTGATTCACATTGCAAAGGCAGGCTGAAGACCTACTTGTCTCACACACGTGCCTGGCAGGTCACCCCTGTCACACAAACCCTGGGGAACCACCCCTGTTTCACAAATCAAACTGCCCAATGGTTTGGGCAAAAGAGTTTTCACCCATTCCCAGAGCAGACCCTGCTGTAGCCATGGATCTCTGTAGGCTCCAAGCATTTTGGCTCCCGAGCCGAGGCAGGAAGGGTTCATGGCTGCTGGAGCTGCTAATAAAAATAGAAAGATGCCACTTGTAAAGTGAGAAGAGTGAGAATCAAGGGCTGCATCCGGGAGGATGTGATGTTCCTCAGCTGGGATCCTTGGTGTCAGGCACACATCCCAGTGGAGCAGCATGGCTACAGGAAGGTGAGCACATTTGTGCAACACTGAAGTCAGAGAAAAAAAGAAAAAAAAAGTGCTTCAAAGGGTCCCTTTTAGGGACCAGAAGCACTTCTTAGGGAGGCAAGTACTGAGCATAGAGGGCCATACAGCTACTGTCCCTATTCCTCAAGCCCTGCTGCTCCTGCCTGTCCCAGCTGGGCCAGGCAAACCCACGGTGCCACAGAACCATTAAGGCTGGAAAAGACCTCCAAGATGCACGAGTCCAACCCTTGTTGCAAACCATCCTTCCTGTCTGCCCAAAGGCTTGTCCCCTCTCTCCCCAGCAGCACGTCCACAGCAGAGGAAAAGGAGAGTTTAGGGAGAAAAAAGCCTGTTTACTCGGACACAAAGCTTCTTTGGCCGCAGCAAAACATGATATGCTACTTTGTGAGTTCCTGTCTCCAAGGGGAAAGGCAGTTTGGGCTGTGCCAATATCTAACCCACACCAGCATGCAGATGACAACATCTGCATCGTAAGGAGCAGCAGATACCCAAGGACACAAACACCAGCTCCCCGAGGGACACCAGGACCTGCCCATGCCCAGCCTGCAGACACTGGACTGAAACCAAAAGCAACCAGAGTGCCCCTGCCCACACACTACCCTGCAAGGGGGCCAGCAGATGGCTCAGACTGAGCACAGAGCACCCAGAGCTCCTTCCCACGGCCTCCAGCATCCTCCCTGACCCGGGAGGCCCCAGCAGCTCCTGAGCTCTGCCTGATGCTGAGTGGTGACTCAGAGGGCAGAGGCACTGTCCCCACCCAAAATCTCAGCACAATTCATTCCATTACTCAGGAGAGCCATCCAGAAATAGCCCATTACTAATCCAGAGCTGCTGTGCAAAGGCAGGCAGGGCAAGGAGGCTGGAAGAGCTGTGAGCCTCAGGGGTCAGCTGGGTGCCCCCATCCATGGCCTGCACCCTGCAGCTGGCACAGCACCAATACCAGATGCCAGTAGCTCTCTGTTCCAGGAGAGATCAGCTGCTTTGCCAGGGGATGCTCTGTTGCCCAGCAGGATGAGGCCAGTCCCTGGGATGACGATTCTGATGCAAAGGTCTTTGCACAGTTGCCAGATTATGAGCAGATAAAAAGAGTGGAAAACACTACGACAATTTCGTGAAGGCAAACAGGGCAATCCCAAGTACAAATGCTGAGTTAAGTGAGAGCAGCCCTGAGAGGAAGGACTTAGGGGTGCTGGTGGATCAGAAGCTCAACATGAGACAGTAGCATTGACTGGCAGCCCAGAAATCCCCCTGTGTGCTGGGCTGATCCCCCAGGGTGGGCAGCAGGGCAGGGGGGATTCTGCCCCTCTGCCCCACTCAGGTGAGACCCCACCTGCAGAGCTGCCTCCAGTCCTGGGGTTCCAGGGAGAACACAGCTGCTGGAGCAAGGCCATGGAGCTGGAGCCCCTCTGCTCTGGAGCCAGGCTGGGAGAGCTGGGGGTGCTCAGTGTGGAGAAGAGGAGGCTCTGGGGAGACCTCAGAGCCCCTTCCAGAAGAAACTATTCCCTGAGAAGATGGTGAGGCCCTGGCACAAGCTGCCCAGAAGTGTCCAAGGCCAGCCTGGATGGGGTTTGGAGCATCCTGGGACAGTGGAAGGGGTCCCTGTACAGGGCAGGGGATGGAATGGGATGAGCTTAAAGGTCCCTTCCAACTCAAACCATTTTGGGATTCTATGATCACCTGAGGACAGCTTTTGATCAGGCCAGATGATTAAAAGCACACAGTCATCTACAATGGGCATGGAAATTGAGATTTTAAACTCTGCCAAGCACCAACCACCCCAAATTGCAGCCAATGCTGCCCAGCCCATGCTGGCAATCCAAACTGGCAGCTCTCAGGTGTGAGCAGCACTCACAGGGCCCTGCTGGAGATGCCTCTTGCTCATTCATGGAGAAAACAAAAGGAAGCAGCAACTGTGTGCCAGCATTTCCCTCTGCCAAGCCCCACAGGGCTCCTGTGCCCCTCCCTGCACCTGCTGCTGCAGGCAGGCTGGGCCTGCATGAGGATGCATGGGTTTAATCTGTGCCACGACTGCCAGCACTAGCTGAATCCTGAGCAGGCATCTCCTTCAGCTCTCCAAAAAGCTGCAACATGACCCCAAATTGCTCTGTTGTACTTTCCAAGCAACTACTCTAAAGCTGTCACCATAAAACCAGCCAGGCTCCAGGGCAGCCCCTGTGTTGCTGGGCTCTCCCAGCTTTGTGCCTCAAAATGTGAAGTTCCTGCTGAGCAGGATATGGGGAATTCCTCCGGCAGCAGGATGTGTCCATCATCCAGTGTCTGCTACGGGGACTCAGGAACAGCAGAGAAAGATGTTAATGCTTTGAAGGACTCCAACCAGGGACAGGAATCTTTCAATGAACCTCCTTGGCCAGACTCAACTTCCTAGAGGTAACAGAGGGGTTTTGTTCTAAAGCAGGAATTCCCAAGCACTGCTGACGGCCCCACCCCGGTCAGACCGGTCACACCAGGGATCACAGCCCTGGCCAGAGGCACAGCTCTGAAATCTGGGCAGGGCTGGGGGGAAAGAGCTGTGCTGGGACCAGCCCCTTGGCAGGGAAACCCCCCAGGGATACCCCCAGTGCTGTGGGGCACTTCCACTACAGAAATGGTTTTAGCAGTTTGGACTCACTGGTACAATGATAAAGAAAGTCAACTTCTAAATTAAAACCCCACAGGAATGCCCACTGTGGGGAATTTCATTTGCTGACACCTAAGCCATGGCCAAGGTAGTAGAGGACAAGTGTCTCAGTCACTGTTGCAAGCACTGGAGGGACTCTTACTACAGAATCATAGAATCATTAAGGTTGAAGGGCAGAAAACATTTCCAAAAAGGGCTGGAAGCAAACAGCTGTGCTAAGGGGAAATGCAACAGGCAGGGCACAGCTGGGGATTGCAGTGAGACCATCCAAGAGGTGCTGGCTTTGGCAAAGCAGCATCTGTAATTTCATACTCATCCAGCCCCTCAGCTGGCTGAGCTGTGCAGTTTGTGCAGCACAGAGCAGCCCTCAGCCCTGGGCAGCTGCCATTGTTGACCCCAGGGCTGACCCACGCCCATCACCACTGCTCCCAGCCTCCTGGCTCACCTGCCAGCCTGCCTGCCTCTGCTGCCAGAAGCACCCAGCACCAAGGAAAAGGTGTTTACCACTGAGAGAGCTGCCTGAAAGCTTCCTCAGACCTCTAAGACCAGCTATATCCAAGCAAGTGATTGTCAAAATAGGAGCTTAACCCAGTGGTCATGTTTAGACCTTACCCATTTTTTTTTGAGATATTCTTTGTGCACAACCAGGCAGGCTGGGCTTAACACACACTGCAGCAGCAAAGGCCAACTGTGCAGACCCAGACCCGGAGCAGAGTGTCCAGGGGTGGCTCATTTTCATTGCTAAATCCCACAAAAAAACCATCCACAAGCAAAACAGAGAAAGGATCTGGGAACAGAAGAATTTGAAAGCCTAAACACAGTCAAGCCACAAGTGTTTGAGCATTGTGGGAAAAGCTGCCTGCCCTTACCTCCTTTTCCAAAGGACATCATGCCATGTTCTTATTTTACCTCCTGCAGCAGTGATAGCCTTCCCAGCCTCACGGTAAGTGTCTTGCTGAAAGCTCCAAACAACATGCCACAATCTCAGCAGATGCCTGTACTTGTGCAACGCCTGCCTGCCCCAGCGCCGATCAATATTTGCTAATACAATTCCTTACTTTTCATGTCTCAGTGCGCCTCTCCAGTGCAAACAGCAGGTTGGGAGGTGAGCCTGGTTAAACGCTCCTGATAACCTGTAGGAAGACAGTGACTTGGCTTATTTTCCACTTATATATTTCCCCAGAGAAGCTGTAGCTGTCAGGAACCTGGATGCAGGTGAGAGTCCACAAAACCTCATGCAGTCTCTACCTGAGCTGAGGAGGAAGAGCTGGACATAAACTGAAACTGTTTGGACACCAAAAGCACTTGGCAAAATGGAAACAAAAAACGCTACCGCTCCCCACGACACACAGCCAGCCAAACCACCACCTCTGGTCTCCAGTTTCCCCACTGGAACACCTTCCCAGGGATTTAGCTTGGGGGGCTCAGCCAGGCCCCTGCTCCCAGCCCACTCCACACAGATGCAAGCCAGGATCACACTCCTGTTCTCCCGGGGGTGTTGAGAGGCTGGGGCTGGGTTTAGGGAGGCTGGCGGCCACTGCGAGACTTGGCTGCCAGACTGCTGGTGCTGGAAAAGGCCGCTCAGTCATGCTTTTGGAATGCTCCCCTGCTCCTAAGACATTACACAATTATTTCCCCTCCCCGCAAGCCCCCCTAATATAAATGTTTAAGAATGAGCTCAGCAGTAAGGAAAGGGAACTTTTTTTCCTTTTTCTGAAGAAAACACAGAGCGGCCACTCCATGAGCAAGGCTTTACATGGGGACACTGCTGGAGTGGAGGCTGTGGGGATGGATGTGGGATGGGGCAGCAGCCCCCAGGCTCTCATCCCAGGTCAGTCACTGCCTAGGAAACCAGGCAAGTTGGGACCCACAGCCCGAGGCCACCCTCAAGGAATGCCAACCTGCAGTAAGTGCAGCGCAGCTAACCCACCCTCACCACACCCAGGCACACCCACCCCAGGCACACTCACCCCACCCAGCAGCCCGGCTGGGCCACCCACCCTGTGCCCCATCCCCGCACCTCTGCACTGACCCCACACCCCAGTAACCCCACACCTTACCAGAACCAGTAACCCCACATCCCACTAGTAACCCCACATCTCAATCCCCCGCAAACCCTACGAGTAAACCCTGATCCCAGCTCCTCCAAGCCCTGTTTCTCCAGACTCCATCAATAACTCGCCCCCATCACAAGCAATAATCCAGACCTCAGCTCCCCCAGATCCCAGCTCTGGCCCCACTCCTTATCCCCCCTCCCCACCAGTATCCTCACTCCCAGCTGCCCCATCCAGCACGAGCCCAGCCCCGCTCGGCTCCCCCGGACCCCGCACCTCTCTCGGCCGCTGCCCCGTCCCGCTCCCGCTCCAGCTCCGTCCCGGCCTCGCCGCGCGGCTCCGGGCACCGCCCCGGCCGGGGCCGTGCCGAGGGCGGAGCGGGAACGCG
>VWYI01014350.1:242759-257993 GCA_013399455.1 Anthoscopus minutus | reverse complement strand
CCCCGATGTTTCCCCGATGTTCCCCCCGATGTCTCCCTCGATGTTCCCCCCGATGTTTCCCCGGTGTTTCCCCGATTTTCGCCCGATGTTTCCCGCGATGTTCCCCCGATGTTTCCCCGAGCAGCCCCTAGCGCGTTCTGCCGGTTCAGGTTCCCCAGGCCAAGCGGGGAGGGAGCGGCCCCGGCTGCCGGCAGAGGCTGAGCTGCTGCCCCAAGCGCTCACCTGGTGCCAGGTGAGACCAGCAGCAAAGAGCTCTGCCGCTGTGACAGACACCGAGGTGGCTGCGGGCACGCCGTGTCCCCAGGGTCGCACTGCAGGGCCGGGCACCGGGGGCTGTGCCCCGCGTTCAGGTGACCCCAGTGCCAATGGTGGGGCTGGCTCCGGCTGCCCGTGCCCCCCACGGGCGGCAGGGAGGGAGGACCGGGCGGCTGCTCCCCCCATGACATCCAGCTGCAGGGCAGAGTTGCTGTCCCTCAGCCAGGGAAAGGCAGCCCCAGGAGCCTGGCCCAGACCCAGGCTCATAAACCGCTGCTATTTTAAGGACTTGCAGACAATTTTTCTTAATTTATCAAGCCCCAGGCCAGGAGTTGGTTCCAAAGGAAATGTTTCCTTAGTAAAAAAGGGAACCACAGAGGAAGCTTTAAATACAGCAGCCTCTGCCTCCTTGCCTTATCCAACAGCCAGGCAGTGACCTGGAAAAGCAGAGCCGGTTTTCAGCCACCAGCATGAAAAGGAATGTGCCAGGGGAACAGGACTGTGCAAACAAGTGTGAAGAGAACATCAGGACTATTGGGGTCGCAGGTGGCTGTCAGAGGGGTGTGGGACAGCAGGGATGCTTCCAGCAGGCAGCCCACCCTCGAGGCAGAGGTAGCTGCTGTTTGAGTGCCTGAACTCCCACAGAGGGACAGTCACAGCCCCCAGGAGCCACAGCCTGCCCCACTCCCTCCCCACAGACAGGAAAACCATTAGCCTTTTCTGCCTTCCATTTGTGTGTGATGTTCCTGTTCCCACCAGACTGGCCATTGCTGCTGCCTCCCAGCCCGACCCAGGGATCCAGGACCCCCAGGCAGCACCACTGGCATCACTCCAGTGCTTCCCACTGCCCACCTGCCACACTCCATGGGCTCTGACAGTGCCCAGGGCAGATGGACAGCAGCTCACATGGCTCTGTGCAGGCCTGGTTACCTGCCTACATAAATTAATCAGAGCTAATTGGCTTTTCGGTAAGTCTTCTTTGTAGGAGCTCAGCAAAGAAAGACTTTGAAGTAGGACTGCAAGTGGCAAAACCTTTATTTAAACACACAGTGCTACACAAGGACAGGCTCCTGGGCCCAGCACCACTCCCTGCTCCCTTCAGATGCCAACAGGTTCAGATCTCACGCATAACTTTCACCTTCCATTATGTGCACCCAGTTTGTTTACATCTCACTGGTTACAGGAGACAAACAACATTCACCAGAGGTGACACTTGACAAGAGCTGGCTGCACCCAGTGACAGGACACAAACTACTGGTGCCACAGAGCCTTTCCCAAACAAGGGACCACAATGGCCCAGATCTCCCCATCCCCACACTGCCAGGATGGGACAATCCCTCACCATTTAGGAGGATGCAACACTCTGCAGAGGTCTGGGAAGTGGATGCTCCAGGTCAGAGATGTGTGTGATGCAAAAATCCTGTGCAGAGATCAGCAGCTCCAGCTCTCCCCTGCACCACTTCTGAGATCATTAAGGAAAACATGGGAGCTGTCTTTCCCTGCCCTGGTCACAGCAAGCTGCTTTTACTGTGGGTTCCCAGCCCTGTGCTAAGCAGATCCAGTGCAGTTAAGCTGTTAAGCTCACCTGAATAGGGCTGCTCTGTGTGAGGCTGCTAACTCAGAACCACTGCAAAATACAGACATACATTCATAGACTCCCCACACCAAGAAAGGATTTAGAAACTTTCCAGCTCAGCTCTCCAGTTAATAAATAATTGGCTCCAGAAGCACTGCAGTGATCCAAGGCATGAGAGGATGGGGGTAAAACCTGTGGCACAGCCAGTGCTGGCACAATGGCTTATCCCTCCTCAGGGCTCTGGGCAGAGCTTGGACACTGCTCCAACCTCCCAGACTGGAGACTGAGACAAGATCCATGACAGAATCAAGGTGTGAGGGGCTGAAAAGTGGGAGCACAAGGCTGGGATGGCCATTGTGGGACCACAACTGGACTTGTGCCAGGCTGAGCATTGCCCAGCTGCCCGTGGGACTTTACTCCATGTCACATCCCATGTGAGCCCCAGCTACAACAGCAGCTTCAGTGTCACTGGTCAAAGCATCACAGGGCAGGAGACAGGGCATGACTGCAGCAGGTATAAGTGGCCCAGCAGGCCCCAGGCTGTCACAGTCAGCACAGCCAGAGGCAAGGGACATGCTGAGGAGCCAAGGAGCCTTCAGGCTTCTCACAGCATTGAGAAAGTAGCAGCATAAAAACATCCCTCAACCCCAGCGTTCACTCTCCAACCAAGACCTCTCCATCTCCACCTGGGACTGGGATGCAAGCAGGTGGAGGGGGATGCTCTGGACAGGAGCACAGACTGAGGCTCCAGGTTTCTTACTCTTCCTGCAGTTGGCTCAAAAACAAGTGCTTAGAGGAGGAGTGGCCCTGAGGCAGCGGCAGCGTCCAGCTCATCTCCATCCAGGCAAGGTGAGCTCCGCTGCCCCAGGCTCATTCAGCATCATGTGTAGTTGCCAGGACCACCCAGGGGGATCACAAAAACAGAGATGTCATCACCAGAGCCCAGCTTGTCATTGGCCAGCCGCCAGCCCCGCTCCTTCAGCACCCCCCGTGACCGCACCACCAGCTCCTGGGCCACCATGGTGTACCTGGAGGCACAGCAGAGCACGGCTCAGCAGTGACCCCAGACCCGCTGGTGCAGCATCCTGGCAAGGAGGGAGAAGCTAGAGGTGCAGGAGAGGGTCCCTTGGAGAGATCCAGGCTCACATCCAGGGGAGCAGTGCCCGCTGCGGAGCCCAGGGGGATGCGTGGCCACAACTGCTCTGAGGAGCCAGCCCAAGGGGAGGGGGTGGGTGCACAAATGCCCAACCCCTGCCCACTTGCAGCTCACCTGCAGGGGTCGTTGGGCTCGTAGCTCGTCAGCACCTCCATCACCACAGCAGCCACCTCCCTGTCGTTGGTGACATCCCAGAGCCCGTCGGTGCCCAGCACCAGAACATCGTCAGGGCAGTGCTCATACTGTGTGAGATCATAAACCCTGACCTGGCAGGCAACAGGGCAAGATGCAAGGGTGAGAGGCAGAGAGGCAGAGGAGGCTCCTGCTGCACTGGGCATGTCACAGATCTGGTCCTGCCAAGTGGCTCTGGCCATCGCAGGAGCCCCTGTGTGAGAAGCAGCTGGCAGCCAGGCTTACCTCTGGGAAGCAGGACAGGAAAGGCTTGATGTGGATGTTGGAGCTGAACACTTTGAGGTCGTGGTCTCCCAGGCCTCTCGTGACCCCAATTGTGGCCATCATCCGAGCCTGGAGAATGGTGGAATCAAAAGAGAACTTTAAGCAGCTTTATCTCCAGCTCCATTCCCAGCTGAGAACTGGTGATGACGCTACCTGAAATGGGCTGAAATCCCCCAAAACAGTGAGAGCAGTCAGGAAACAACGCCTGCCTCTCTTCTGCTTCTTCAGTACTTTACCTTTTTGCCTTCCCCAAAGATAAGTGGAAACTTCAGGTCATCTTCTTCTATCTTTTTGTAAGCCCTGGTTAAAATAAGCCAGAGACAAGGTGTCAGCAGGTGAAGGCTTCCAGCACCTCCACTGACCACTTGGGACCTGGCTACCCAGAGCACCAGAGCCCCCTGCATCGTGGGATGCCAGAGATGAGCAGCCAGGAGAGCAGGACCCCAGTGGGTTGGGGGTTACCAGCCATTCATATTCTGGTCCCTGTAGAGAATCTTCTTCCCCAGCTCCTTGGGTTGGATCCTGCGGGGGAACTCCAGGTGGGTGAACTCCTTCCCCAGCAGCTCAGGCCTCAGCAATGCCTGCAGAAAGAAATGTCAGCTCAGCCACAGGGCTGGGAGAGCAGGATCTGTGGATCCAGCCCTGCCCAGATCAGGATCCACCATCCACCAGGACTTTGGCTACAACATTCCATGGTGGGATGGCATCGGCCACTCTGGAGCCACTTGAACAGGTGCTGGTAAAGCAGCTTCAAACCACCCACCTGTGCTAAGCCAGAGAGAAAACTGGAGCTGAGGACAGCCATGCCAGCACTCAGCAAGAAGGAAGAAGATTTTGCATAGAGAGTTTTGCGAATAAAGACCTCCAGAAGGGATCACACAATCAAACCCCAGGAAATTCCAGGAGAAGCTGGAATTTACCCAGAAGGAACCATAGCTGCAAACCTCCCAGGATCCCAGGCTCAGGGCATGGCACTCACCCAAGGAAAAGAGTGATGGGTCTTTTCTGAAAGCGTCCCACAAAGCCCCTACCCAGGACAGCCCCAAGCCCTCACGGAGCACAGTGTGGAGGGGATCAGGAGCAGGGAGTGCTGGAAAATGCCAAAGGGGAAAGAAAAGCAGGAAGAGAAGAGGAGATCCCTTGGGAAGACGGGGTTGGAGCAGAGGCATGGAGACCCTCAGCCCACTCTGGGGGAGCCCTGAGCACAGCCTCAGCATCATGTGGCAGAGCAGCATGTGCTTGTGCCCAGCCTGTGCCCTGCCCCTTGCAGCCAGCTGAAGAGCATTCTGATCACAGCAGTTTCCTCCTCTCGGTCATTCAAAAATAGATTCAAGAAAAAACACCTCGGTGTTTTTCCAAGTACATTGCAAGCCAGGGAATTTCATCCAGCAAGACCTTCTCCAACACAAACTCCTCCCCTGTGCTGCCCTCAGAGAGACCTTTATAACCTTAAAGAGTCTCCTTGGTTGGCACCAGGGGGTTCCTCCAAGAGGGACAGGGAATTTTCAGGGTGAAGGACAGAAACCCGCTGGCACACATCAGCTCTGACTCTCCAGGCAGCAGCCAGGGAAGAAAGTAGGACTCAGCAGGAGCACTGCAGCTCCTCTGACATGGAAAGGGAGAAGGGTGGCTGGAGGGAGTGGAGCTGTGCTCCTGCAAGGCACAGCAGCCCAGGCAGGGGATGCTCCCTGTTCCCTGGACAGCAACAGGACAGGATGGACCAAACTGGCTCCATGCAAATGTACCAATCCAGCCGCAAAAAGCCTGGGCTCTCAGTCACAGACCCTCACACCAAGCCCACAGCAAACCAGGGCCCTGCCAGCCACAAGATGCCCCCATGCCAGCTCCCTGCATCCTCTCTATCCCAAGAAGTTTGGGATGGACAAGTGCCAACAGCAGGTCCCAGGCATGAGGCTGTCCTTGGGTCCAAGCCCCACATGGCAGCAGCCCAGCAGGCAGCACAGGGGACTGGGAAGAGGCCAGAAGGTGTTTCAGCAGGAATGAGGTTAGAAGAAAGGTCTTTCTTACTAAAAACTGTAGCCTCTGCCTCTCTGTCTCTGGAGTAAACTCCCTGGACATTGGAATGATTTCCCCATTACGGATGATAATGGCCCTGCAATGAAACATGGAAGGATGAGATTAGAGAGAAGGAGATTTGGTGCAGGAGCTGAGCCTGGCCCTCCAGGGCTGATTCCCAGGAGTGGTGCAACCCCTTCTCCTCTGCTGCCCACCCTTTTCCCTGCCTGAGGTGAGGGCTGCTGCCCTGCCTGTGCAGGAGAGGGGCAGGAAGGAAGGGGAGATGGGAGAGAAGCATGGGGCAGAAGGGAATGGAACAGACCAAATCAAAGGACAGGATATAGTGAGAAAAGGAGCAGCAAAAAGGTGGGCACCCTCCTTTAGAGGGGAGCTGCACACAGCAGGGGCAGAAATTGCCTGCAGCAGGACACAAGTGCACATGCCCATCCCACACCAGCACTATCACTTGCTGCTGGGGCTGCTCTTAATGTCTCAAAAACACATAAAGGTCTGATTATGAGATGTTTCTGGATGTCATGGTAGGCCCAAAGATCTTCAGCACTGGTGGCTGTGAGTCTCGTCCAAAGATGTAAGGCCAGGCTGAGTTCAGCTCTGGGAGTGTCTGATACCTGAGCAGGCAGCACCAGCTGCTCCCCTGTGCAGTTACAACCTCAGGACCTGTGCATGCTGACATGGCCTGGTCCCTGCTGCTGCCATGGAGGGGAACCTGCACCCAAAGCAGAGGTGTGAGGGATCTCCGCCTTCTCTGTGCCAGAGCTGGAACCACATCCAGCCTCAAAACATTGACCAGAGCCTGTATTGGCTGGTCTGACATTGCTGAGGACAAGGTAACCTGCAGTAGACCTCTAGTAACCCTCTAGCTGCCCATTCTTGGAAATGTTCAAGGCCAGGTCAGACAGGGCTTGGAACAACCTGGTCTAGTGGAAGGTGTCTGCAAATGGCAAGGGGTGGAACAAGGTGAGCTTGAAGGTCCTTTCCTACCCAAACCATTCTTTGATCCAATGATGGAAACAGTGCAGTTCAAGCCAGCTTCACCTGCAGTGTCACCTTTACTGTAAGGTGGACCTGCCCTTCTGCCATTGCTTGGAGGTGTGGGCACACACAGGTAGCCCACACCTGGAAATACTTATGGCAATTAAAATTCTGGGGCTCCAAGCTCCCACTGCCCTTGTCTGCACATAAACTGGTGTTCTTCTCCTGGAACAGGCCACTGGTGTGAAGTGTACTCTAAGTGACTTCTTGTGCATTTTTGAAAGCTTTGCTGAGCACAGTTTTCACTCTCCAACCTGCAGCCCAGGTCAGTGCCAGCAGCAGGGCCAGGGTGTGATCCAGAGCCATCTGGGTAGCAGAGAGGATGTTGTTAGGAAGGAAGGGAGCACATCCCAGATTTTGGGAAGCAATTTTACAGCCCTATTTGTGCACCAGGCAAACACAGACATCACAGCAAGGTACATCATCCCTGGGGCATGGAGCAGGCAAGGGATGACTCTGCCCAGTTCTGCCACCTAGACAGGGATGGAGCTGGGTGTTGCTCACCAGCCATCCCTCTGGCACCACTCCACTTTGCTGGGGTGTCCCCAGTCACTGAGCAAAAGGTGAGGGCTGCCCTGTGGGGCTGTACCTGCTGTCACCAGCGTTGGCCACGTAGAACTTGCCCATGAGGTAGATGGCAGCCAGGGCGCAGCAGCCCCCGGCGAGGTGCTGGGATGCCCGCTCCCGCTCGATCTGGTCATCCTGGGGAGACAGAGAGGCTGCAGGGTAGGTAGGCAGCCCCAAATAGCACCTGGCTGCTCCAGCAGCACCCCAGCACCAGGTGGGAGGCAGTGACCAGCCCAGGGTACCCTTCCCCACACAGGCATGGAGTGGCTGTAGGGCTTGGAGGGCCAGGGGTCTTGTGGGGCAGCCAGGGCTGTGGCTTCACTGGGGCAGTGGGACAGGCAGGAGAGAGTAAGACAGCAGGGGAGCAGGTGGGCCTCCTGCAACAAAGTGCAGTGAAGCCTTCTGAAGACACACAGGCCTGGAGCCCAAAGCCTGTGCATTCTGAAAGCTCAGAATGCAGAGCATCAGAGCCCTCCCTGAGATCCTGATGCAAGGAGCCCTCCCTGCAGTCCCCTCCTTGCTGCAGAGCTGCCTTTCACCAGCGAGGTCAAGCTGCTGCAGACACAGGTACCAGAGAAGCGCTCCCAGGGGATGCCCTAGATGATCCCACAGACAGGGGATCCTCACCATGTGCTTAAAGGCGTTCTCAATGGCACCGATCACCAGGCTCTCGTGGGACACGGCTTTCTCCAGGTGGAACCGCGGCACAGCCTCGTTCGGGGCCTCCCCACGGTTCTCCGAACAGGACAGGGGGGTTGGATCTGCAGGCCCGGTCTCTGTGCCGTGTGGGAGGCAGATGGGAGGCGGGGAGGGGTCCTGCAGGATCTCCACCAGGTCCCGGAGCTGCTCACAGATGTGCAGGTGGAGCCTCTCAGATGCCATGACAGCAGCACCGCTGCCCGCGTGGCCGTCGAACAAGGCCCAGTAGTGGAAATAAAAACCTTTCCTGCCCTGCAGGGGGAAGGGGCAAGGTTACACAAGTCTGCAAGGAAGCAGATGGGATGGGGAATTCAGAGAAGCTGGGGCCACCAGCTGAGGACAGTGACACGAGTCTCACAGGCCTCAGTGCAGGCAGTGACCGAGGGTGTCTGCACACAGCTGGACCTGGCTGGAGCCCAGCCCTGCGTCAGACACCTCGTGCCTCTGGCAGCCTCCAGAGCACAGCAGCCACCTCCGCAGCCCCCCAGGGCACCTGGGCCACTGGTCTCCCAGGGCCAGCCAGCCCAGTGTAGCCACATGGGGATGGAGGATGGTAGGAGCAGTCACTCCTTGAGAGAAGGGCCAGGAACCAAGGGAATCCCCAGTGTGCACACATTGCCGTGTGTCCCATCTCATGCCCTGCTGCTGGGCATCTTCCCTGTCGTGTTCCTGCTCGTGAACCACCATGGCTCTCACCCCATCCAGCTCCCCGCTGCCTTCCCTGGACGACAGCCAGCCCCTTGGGCTGGGCCTCTGCTCCACAAACACCACCTCACAGCATGCCTGGTCCTCATTGTGCTGGCTCTTCCCTGCATTTATCACCCTGCCAGAAGGAAAAAAGGTGTAAAGGCCCTTTCTCCCACATATCATGTTCCAGCAAACACCATCCCACTGCACCTCTTCCCCATACCCCTCAACCCTCCACTCATGCCCCCATGTCCCCAAGGATGCCAGGAATGCCCTGCACAGGTGCTCCTGTCCCATCCCAAGTGTCCAAGACCAGTTGTGTGGGTTGATGTGGGGCCAGGAGCAGCACTGAGTCCCACCCACAGCTGGGTCCAGGGTGGGGAGTGGCTGTCCACACACCTACCAAGGGAGGTGACCAGAAGTTTGCTGAAGGTGCCTAGCACTGCCTCAGGCAGAATAATTGTCCCAACACCTCCATTAACCTCAAAAATATACCCCTGGGTCACACAGAGAGAATCACAGCCTCACCCATGTCCCATTTGGGGGGAGCAGGGGGCTCAGGGAAGGAGGGGAGAAGGTGATGATGATGAAACCGCCAGAACTTTTGCAAAAAGATTCACACTGGCTTTCCCAGCCTGTGCTGATATAGCAGATTTCAGGTCTAGAATGCAGAACCTGCTCACAGGAAGAAGCTGTAAACACAGCAGGGAGATCTTTCTTTGGGCAGACTTTCCATGTAGTTTGCAGAAATAACTTTTGGGACACGGAAAAGGGGATTTTTTTTCACTCTGGGTACTCCCTAACCCACGATCTCCAGGGATAAATCAACATCTTATAAAGCTCTAGGATATTGGGAAGATCAGCTCGAGGAAGGGATGTGGGAGTGGGCTGACAGCATTAAGCAACAAAAGCTTTCTGAGTCTGACTTTCCCGCCCGCTTTCAGTTAGGGCTGAAACTCGCAGCTAGTGAAAGAAGTCCCTGAAGTGGAAGTCTTCAGCAGGCTCACTCCCAAGAAAGCCCCAGCTCTCTGCTTCCCCCGAGTTCTGCCAAAGGCGCAGCCGCTCCTACGCCCTCGGTACCCATCAATGACAGCGGAGGTTGTGCAGAAAGCGCACAAAACAAAACGGACAGAAGAACCTAAGCCCTCTGGGGTCGGCCACAGCACAGCCCCTCGCTGATGCTTTCCCAGCTCGGGCATCCACAGCGCTCACTCCTCGCTGCTGCTGCTGCTGCTGCTGCTGGAAAAGCGACAGACGCCGCTCACCGCCCGCCGCGACCCAGTTTCGTCCTCAAGGTCCCCGCTTCAGAGCCGAGCGGTGCCATCCTGCCCTCCCCAGGCTGCACACTCCCGGCCCGCTCCCGCTCCCGGCCCCGGCCCCGCTCAGCTCCCGGCCCCGCTCCGGCCCCGCTCCGCTCCCGGCCCCGCTCCGGCCCCGCTCCCGGCCCCGCTNNNNAGCCCGGCCCAGCGGAGCCAAACCGAGCCGAGCCGAGCCGAGCCGAGCCGAGCCGAGCCGAGCCGAGCCGAGCCGAGCCCGCCGCCGCGCCCCGCCCCGCCGCGGTGCGGAGGGGAGGAAGCAGGCGCGGCAGCTCAGCGCGTATGCGCATCGCCCGGCGGAGAACGAGCTCTCCCGGGTAATGAATCCTCTCCGTTATCCCGCAGCCGGATGGAGGTCGAGCCCTCCCGGGTAATGAATCCTCTCCGTTATCCCGCAGCCGGATGGAGGTCGAGCTCTCCTGGGGAGGGACGCCGCACCCCGCCGGGAGCTCCCCGCTCCCGACACGAGCAATCCCGGCGCAGAAAATGCTCTGAGCAAGTCTTTTCCCGGCTGGACATGGGGCTGCGGGGGGTCAGGCTCGCTCTGTCCACGCGTTTTGCCGACAGCTGCGATTCCTAACTGGAGCGTCCCAAGGCTCCAGCAGAGCCACCCACCCCGGGACAACATCCCCGTCCAGCGCCAGGAGCTTTGCCACCCCTCTCGCGTTCATCAGCCCACGCGCGGCCATTCCGGGCTATTAATAACCTGCGGAGGAGCAGGGACGTACCGTGAGAGGGCTGAAAGCCGAACTTCTCCCTTCCTCCCTCCCTCCCTTTCACCCAGGATGCTGCGCTCCAGCGTGAGCAGGATGCGGATTTAGCAGATCCAGGATAACACATCCTCCCTGGCTGGGAGGGGAAGAGTCGCCGGCGTAAACACCATCGCTTGCACAGCCTGGCCTCAGCACCTCCCTGCCTCTGTGCTCCTGTGACAGCAAAAAAAAAAAACTGATGGAAAAGCACAGTACTTGCCTACTACTGTAAAGGAAAATTGCCTACTGTAAAGGAAAAAATTGCTGTAAAGGAAAATCTATTTCTTAAAATTCGTGTGCCCCAGTGCCTCAGTTTCACAGAGGAACCACTGATTCCTGTCAACACGGGGCTTTTGCATTATAAGTTTCAAGCAGAAGCAGCACTGAGAAGCCCTCCAGGCTTTAGCCATCTTTAGCCAGAGATCTTCAAACTGTACAGAAATGACTCGGTGGTACCTATATTTCTGCCTTCTAATCCCAAGATTTAAGGTCTTCAGTACACTTTAAAGCTCTTTCAGTATCCTTCAGGACCTGATCTAGTGGGCAGCATCCCTGCCCGTGGTGGAGGGCTGGAACTGGGTGATCTTTAAGGTCCTTCCCAAACCAACTCTTCCAGCCTGAGCCTAGCACCTCTCTGGTTCCTCTCCAGCACTCATGGGTCCTTTCCTCAGCTCCTGATGCCTTCCCCTCACAGCATCCCTGTCCAGCTGCATGGGCGTGCTCTCAGGTATTCTGAGTGTGATATTATCGTGTTATTAAGGCTGAAAATCACCGGATTCTCCAGCGAGTGTGTCTCCCCACTGTGGGACTGCCAATCTGTCCCTGCTGAGTCACCTGGATGCCTCTCTTGGAAAGAAGGAATTGGCAGTTTCCAGACTGACTTCTGTGACCCTGCTCGACATTTGTTATTTCCGATACGTTGAGCACGGCATGGAAAGAACGGTCTGACAAATCAACACGTTCCTGCAGGAATGCTCTGCGAAACAATGCGGTGCTAAAGACTATTTGCCAAGAAAGAGGGCTCCATTTCCCCTTATTCATCCTGCCAGACAGATCCATGTGAAGTTTTCTCCTTATCTGCCAGGCTGATGTTCCTCTTCACAAGGTTGCCTGGCACAAGGCCCGGGGATGCAGGTGTTGTAGGCTGAGTCAGAGTGCAGGGGAGGCCAATGTCAGTAAACAGCCTCTTTGGACACCAGCAGCTCTACCCTTCCTTCTTCCCACCCCTCTGCCAGTCCTGCCTGTGATGCTTATGCTTTCCCTGTCTCCTCATCTCACCCAAAGCGTCCCTCCCTGAGCATGGGAGTGTCAGGTACTCACCTTCCGTGGGCACAGCTTCAGGCGAAGCTCTCCGGCATGCTGCCCTGAAAAACAATGATCTAAAAATTAGCAACACAGGAATTAGTCTTAAGTTGTGCTGTTTTAGTTAATTTCTCATGCAACTGCTCAGCACTGAAAAAGCCTTTCTAAGTTTCAGCTCTGTTGCTGAGCCCCAGTGGAGGTAGGATTGAGCCAGGGATATTTCTTTGTAAAAGAATGCCATGTTGGTGGCATTTAAGCCAGAACAGAAGTAAATTAAACATCTAGATCACAAAAGTACCAGAGGATGTTTAAAACAGGCTCTTTGCAGCAGTGCATTAGTTGACTGTAGAGCCTGACTCTGTAATGAGTAATATATTAATTTATAATTAGCATAATACAGTGAAGCTCAGCAAATAGCTCTGTGCACTCTGGATAATTCATCAGCAGGAGAAGCGGTTTTTAATGGTTTCCAAGGTTTGCTTGTCCCCTGTAATTGGGAAGTTCAGCATTTACTGTTATTTCCTTGAATGGATAATTTGATTGCAGCCACACACCTTATTCCCTGTCTGTTTCTGCTGGAGTGCAGAGAAGCCTTTGGAGCCTTGCTGCTCTGAGTATGTCTGACCTCCCTGCAGGTGAATACATCAGTGTTTTGCAGAGCAGATGACCTGGATTTGGTGCAGACCACCAGAGGGTTTTACCCTTTCCTCCCCCTTCTGCAGAGGGGAGGGGGGAAGGAGGCACATTAACCTCCTTGGGTCACTTGGCTTTTCCTCCTCTGCTGCTTCAAAACCTTCCATATCATTTTCATATCTCCCAAGGGATCTTCATTCGCAATTCTGCTCTCAAAGGCTTCAGGAGCTTCCTGGTCTCATTTAATATTACCTGACAGCAGAAATACAGAAGAAGAAGAAGAATAAATGCATAACAATAACACTCACTGGAATTTATGGAGCCTTTGGGGAACTTATTTTTCAATTTGGAAGCTCAGACTCACATTCCAGATGATGCAGGGAGCAGGACTTCTCCCTGCTTTTGCAGCAGTGTCCAGGCTTCCCAGAGATCCTCTCCGTGGGCCGCTGTTTTGACAAGCTGGGAATCTGCACTGAAATTCCCTGGTGTCAGCAAAACCTTCTGAAAAGAGAACCAAATCCTCAGAGGTGGGTACTCGCTGCTGAGACAGCCTGCAGGCACTGAGGCCTCCTCAGATGAAGGGGATAAATAAACTTGAATCTTAATTCAGTGATCCACTGAAAATAGGGTGTGATAAATCTTCCCCACGACTAAAATGTCAGGAGTTCTGCTTTTTCAAGCTTTAATAAAATAATTTGTACCCTTCTGCCTATTAGCAGCTGCAGGTAAGTTGATTGCACTGAGCATTTTAAGTCTTCTGACACCTCCATCTGCCTTTGCATAACCATTTGCCCTTAACCCTTCTTGTACCCCAAGCCCAAATCCATGAATTTTCTTCCTGAAAGAAAGAAAAAAAAACCCAAAAACCTGTTTGCTCACCTGGAAGGTACAGAAGGATTCCAGGCATGTGACAGATTATGGAAGCAGGATTTATCAAGAAGGATACATCAGAAAATGTTGCTAGAGTTTTCTTGGGCAGTTCCTTTCCTTTCCAAACTTGGCTTGTTATGGATACTGGAAATTTCCCCTCATCCAGTAAAGTACTGGGCTCCTTGAGGAGTCACAGCCAGGGAAGAGAGCAAGGCTGAAGGCTGCTGCTGGACACTCAGTAAGAAGTCAGGATGATGATGATGATGATGATGATAAGGAATTACTGTGTTCACTTCCACCAGAATTTAAGTTAAACCAGTTTTACTGAAGTCTTAATTCCTCCCTTGCATTTAAATGCTGTGATCTGGAAAGCTACAAGTTTATATTTCTGTATCATTACATCAATAAAGAGCTGGAGTTTTGTAGGCTTCCTTATTCAATAATCTGGCCTAATTTAATTGGAATTTGGCTGGTGTGGAAAATAGCTTTGATTTCATTTGCTCTTGATCATTCCACTAAAACTTTGTGATCTGAAAGTCGTATGTTTTTATTTACTTTTCACAGCACTAGAGACCTGCATTGGCAGGCCCTCAATCTAATTACCTGATGAACATAAACAGCAGATTTAATCTAGTTTCTTTTTTTTTTTGTCATTATTATTAAAACCCTCTGATCTGAAGAATGAGATGCTTGTATTTCCTTCGTATCTTATTACTGGGGTTTGGGTTAATCTTGTAGAACTTTTCCTTTTTCTTTTGAGTAACCAAGTCTAACTAATTGGAAATTAACATATGACAATATTGACTCTATAAAGGGGGAAAATAAATCCAGTTTCCTAGGACAAAACAGCAAAATAACCTATTCTTGTCAGGGGCAGGGGTACTCTCCCCTGGATACCCTGCTTACACAAAGGTTTTGGGATCCCATGGAAAGGAAGTGGCTGGGAAATCTGCAAACTGCCCACATGTGACTTGTCTGAACAGCTGCTGCTCACCTGTAATTCAGCTCGGTCTTGGAAATGATTCCACACTTCCAGCAGAGCGGTGGGGTGCAAGGTCCAGGAGTAAGCAGTGAGCTGTCTTCAGAAAACAAAGGCTTCCATCGATGTGCAAATAGGTTTGAGCAAAACAACAAAAATGAGTGCATGTAACTTCAACCTTTCATCTCAGCTGTGCTGACGTTGCAGGTCTAATTCCTGGCAACAATTGTGAAAATTCAACCTTTGCTTTTGCCGTTTGTTGGTGTTTCAAAGCCTGTTGCTGCCTGCTGGAGAGAAGCCATGCAAGCAGTGTCCTGGGGGCACCAGGAGAGGTTTTCTGGACAAACCTGGAGAAAAGCTGCCCTGGGGAAAGAACTGGCCCAGGCTGGTGTTGTGCTCCCAGGTGCTGGAATCTCCTGCTCTCCTGCAGAGCCCAGTCCAGGCTGGTGATGCTATTTCAGCTCCAGGAAAGCCGAATTTTGCTGGTTTGACACGAAAGACAGGCTCACGTTTTGAGGAGAAGAGGGCTGCAGGAGTGGGTCCATCTGTCTGTCTGTCCATCCCCTCCGTGCTTGTGGAGCCATCACCCCTTTTTTTAGGGGGGGACATTAGTTTTTGGGGTAAATTAGCCCATCCTTTGAGGAGGAGAATGCCAGGGCCAGCAATCTGGCTGGCTGGCTGTCCGTCCATCCCCGCACCATTCCATATCCCTCGGAGCTGGCGGGGCCATCACCCCCCTTTGTATTTTGGGTGGGGAAGAAGGGCTTGTGCACATAAATCATTTTTCCGGTAAATTCTCTCTGCCCGTTCCTCCTCCCCGACCGCCTTGACGAGCACCGGGGCTGACCGGGGCGGGGCAGCGCCCGGGCTGGGGCGGGCGGCTCGGTGCGCAGCCGGGGCCGGTGCCAGCCCGGGAT
>VWYI01014350.1:180216-242703 GCA_013399455.1 Anthoscopus minutus | reverse complement strand
CGGAGCGGAGCGGCCCCCGGCCATGGGCAGCGTCGGCCCCCGCCCGCAGCGAGGCCACCGGCAGGTACGTGCGGAAAGTTTGGCGGGGGGGGAACGAGACGGCAGCCCCGGGGCCACTCCCGTCGCGGTGCCTGCTCCGAGGGGAAGCCGAGTCCCGACGAGGGCCGGGGAGCCGGGGCTCGGGAGCCGCCGGGATCGGCAGAGGGATGCTGGTGCGGGGCTCCGCCGTGGGGTCCGGCGCTCCCAGCTCCGCCCGGCCGCCGTGCGTCGCTGCCCGGTCCCTGCGTGTCCGGTCGGATATCGCCCGCCGGGACTCCCCGGTGCGGCGCTCGGGAGGGCCCCTGCAGTGAGTTTCTGGGGGCCGGCTCTGCCCTGCGCCCCGTTGGCGCTGACTCCGACAGCAGCGGCGCCCAGGGTCCCTGTCCGCCCCGGGCCGGGGCTGTGCGGGGAGTCGGACCCGGCGGGGCCCTGTCCGGCCACCGGCTGCGGGGGTGAGCTCGTCACGGATGCTGTTTTGCCGGCGCTGCGAAGCTACTCGCCTTTCTAGGAGGCAAAACTCTACTGGAGAGATCCCAGATTCTGCAGCCAAGGATGCTCCTTTACTCTGGAAGGGGCCATGGATCCCAACTGCTGCTGCTTCAGCACAAGCTGTCTCTGCGGCCAAAGCCTTGAGCAGGACAGGATCGGATGGGGGCTTTAATCTTCCTCTGCTTCCTCCCTCTATGCTGCAGCTCCTCCAGCCAGGATGGGTTTGCCTCTGGCCATCACCAGGCTGGAGCAGGGCAGTGGCACTGGGAGCCAGCTGCCTCAGGGGATGGCTCGAGGGGCACAGGATGAGCACAGGTCAAATGGCCCCATCGCCACCAGCAGAGGTTCAGTGGCCCAGAGGACGGCGTGGGCTGTAGCAGTCCCATTCTGCAGTCATGAGTTTGTCCGTGCCGAGGGTCCCAAGGCAGGGAAGCAGGAGTTTCCTCCTCCTGCTCACCAGCCATCCCTGCTGCTGCAGGGAGGGGCCTGGGGGGCTGCTCAGTGCGTGCATGCCCTTTACCTGGAAGAGCTCATCTGTGCTGGGACACCCACACCCCAGCAAAGAGCCTGCACACCTGTGCAGGCTCAGGTGAGATGTTGTAACCCTTGGGGAAACAGTCCTGGCACTGGATGAGGCTGAGCTTTGGACTGTTAGCAGAGATGGCCTTCAAAATGCCAGTTCCAGTGGGGCAGTGGGATCCACTGAGTGAGTGAGCAGGAACAGGCCCGTGCTTGGGTGGAATTAAAAACTCTCCTGCTCATCTTGGCCGGGAAGGAAATGCTGCAGATGCTGGAGGAATGAGCAAGAAGCTGGAAATAAATCTGTGTAGAGAAGAGGCTGAAGGAGCATGCCTGGGGGAAGAAGTGCTTTGTGTTTCTCTGTGCTGCCAGGCCACCTCTTTGACTGGTCAGAGGGCACATGCTTCGTGCTGCCCTTGTGAGCACATCTTTGGGGCTGGACCACTGTGACTATGCCTTGATTAAGAGCTAAAATTCAGTGTGCAAAAGGACTTGGCTCAATCTGGGGCTGGGCCAGCTCCTCTGTGGCAGGGTTTCCCTTTGCAATGCAGCCATGGAGGCAGCCTGAGAGGTGTGGGAGATTATGCATGAAGATCCCACCAGGGCAGCTCCAAGGGCCCATCCAGCTCTGCTGCCATGGGAGCTCCAGCTGCCCAGCTTTGGCTCTAATGGAGCATCCTCAGCGCTGCAGAGGGAGCAGGAGCTGAGCCAGGCTGCTGGGCTGCCACTGATGAACGCGAGGCTCTCGCTGCTGCTGTTGTGGGTCTGCATCCAGGGCATGGCAGCATCTCACTGGCCAGTCTCAGCCTCACAGCTTGTGCCCAGGATGGGCAGAAAGTGAGGATTTTGGAGGTCCTGGGACCAAATCTCACAGTCCATACATGGCTGAGCATTTCCTCACCTGACCAGTATGCAGGATCCAATGCTGAGCTGTTTATCCAGGAGCTGAGAGGGAGGAAGGAGATGCCCCCTGCCTACCCTGCCCTGCTCTCCTGTCCTCCCTTTGGCTGCTGAAGACTGAGCCATACTAGAGCCTGTGCAGCATCTTCCTGAGTGACCCTGGAGGTGTCTTCTTGCTTGTCAGGATCTTCCAAGGAGGCATCAGCTTCTCTCGACACCCAGCAGCCTCTGCACAGGGCTGCATCGGCTGTTGTGCAGCCCAAGGAGCTGCAAAGGAAGGGCACCTTCCCTTGGGGAGCACCAGTCAGTTCTGGGAGTCCAGCCCTCCTCTTGGATGAGGAGGGATCAGTTCTGCTGTCCTGAGGTTTTCCAGGTACACAAGGGGGTCCCAGGCTGGGTACACAGCCTGTCCCTGTGTCTTGGGCAGTGGGACATGGGCTAAAGCAATCTGAATTTTTGCTTCAGGTGAGTGCTAAAATCAAACTTCCCCCTGCAACAAGTTGTAAAACACCCCCAGGGTTGTGGGAGGGTTTCTGTGCCTGTGACCTCTGGCCAGGATTCGTCCCTGCTCTGTGGCCAGGGTACAGGGCTGCCCAGCACTGCCAACCCCCTGGTTGTGCTGTGTTGGGCCAAAGCACCAAACAAAGGTGTCCAAGTTCTAAGAAATGCTGAAACAGCAGGAGTATGGAAATACCTCTCAGAAAACTGGCAGGATTGTAAGGCCAGCAGTGCACAGAGGTTGACACTGTTGGGGCTGCAGCAGGGAGGGTTTGTGTCACTCAGCACAGAAACTAGTCAATGTGCCAACCTCCCCTACCACCCTCTTTCTTCTTTTTGGATGGAATTCTGCTAATTATCCAGCTCACATGGACCTTTTCAAGCCATGCTTCAGACTGGCAGGACTTGGAGCATAATTTGACATGACAGAGTCCCTCATTAGCACTGTGGGGGCACTGGGCTGTGCTCCAGCAAACTGCTGACCCTGGCTGGAGGGTCACAGTTCCACTTGTGGCTTTCATGGAGGAGGAGGAAAACCATAGCTCCTGTGACAGGCAGAGTGGTCACTGTCTGGGAGGGCAGCAGGGAGCTGTTCCTGTGGTGTGTCTGTGCTGGAGAACCTCAGTGAAGCTCCCAGGTAGATGATGGCCCATGCCCACATGTGCCTACAGAGAGGAGAGCACATGGACCCACACAGAGAGTGAGAACCATCATCTCTTGGCACACTGGTTGCAACTGAGATTGATAGTCTGAGAGATTGGGGAACTTGACAATTCCTTCAGGTCCCAGTTCAGACCCAAAAGGCAAAAGCAGCTAAAAAATGTTACTGGAAAAAAATCCACGGAATTCCAAACTGCACATAACTGAATGGAGAATACCAAGATTTTCAATCAAAATTCAGTGTTTTGACATGCCAGAACACCACTCTTCATTTCACTGACGTGCCAGGCTGAAAAATCTCAAATCAGACCAAACATTTGCAGTTGTAATCTCACGACACTGGAGGTTGATAACTGTCAAAACAGCAATTTCTGTGGACCTGTGTTTTCTAATGGGAGCTTGGGCATGAGTGGGAACTCTGAGTGCCTCTGCCAGCACGGAGCACTGGGATGCACCTTGTCCTCGTGCTGCCCTGAACCACATGTGCTGTCCCAGCCACTCTTGCTCAGCTCAGTGGCTTCCCTTCAGAGTGTGGCATGGATAGTGTGGATTGCATTATTGATAACACTGTCATTTATTTATGCTTCCTTGGCTATAGCAAACAGCTCGGCCTTTCTGAGCTAAATACACTTTGCACTGGGAGGGTGTGGCTGCTCTCTGTGGGATGGAGCAGCCAGCGGAGTGCTTGGGTTTTGGTCTAGCTGAGAGGTTTAGGGATGTCCCCTGGAAACCTCACATGGCCTGCAGTGTCCCACGGGCAGGAGCTGAGGATGGGCTCCTCCAGAGGGACCCTGGTGTGTGCTGTGGGGCTTGGGCCTGGTACCTGGGAGCTGGGCACTGCTCTCTGCATGAAGCAGGAGCCACGGCTGGAGCAGCAGCCAGGAAACCAGGGTGTTCTGATGGGGACCTGGCTGCTCTGCTGGAAGGCACCTGGGAGGTTTGTTGGCATTGGGGAATCACTGTCCCAAAAATTGCACTAGAGTTGTGTCTGCTGTGCTCACATCTGGGCTGCTGGATGTGCCCCATCGTGGGGCAAAACAGCTGGGACACTGCTCCTGGGTGGTGCAGCCTGGCAGGGCAGGGGTAGCCCCGGGTGGCAGGGCAGGGGTGGCCCCAGGTGGCAGGGCAGGGCTGGCAGGGCAGGGGTGGCAGGGGTGGCAGGGCTGGGCTGAGGTGGCCCCAGGTGGCAGGGCAGGGCTGGCAGGGCACGTCCCCGCTCCCGGCTGGCTGCAGGGCTGTGACACACTCAGGGTTCATGAAGGACCGTGCAGCCCTGGGAGAGTTGTTTGTTTTGCGGGGAGCACACAGGGCTTTGTTTTAAGCTGCCATCGGTATTTACCCAGCGGCTGGCGCGTGCCCGCAGGGACTCCCGAGACGCGGCTGCTGCGCGATCCCCTCTGAGGAGCTTCATGCAGAGCCAGAGCACCGGAGATCGCCTGAACAGGGGCTCACAGGAGAGGGTCTCGCAGTCCCATCACATCGCCTCGAGGAGCCGTGGTTTTCTTGCACATTGAGCCGCCCTGGATTCTATCTGGCAGTAGGGGCTGGAGCAGGAGCAGCCCCGCATCACCCAGTGGGCAGGGATGGAGTCAGGACAGCAGCAGGATGCTGCCAGCCACTCTTCAGTCTGCTCCTGGCCAAGCTGACCATCCTACAGCATCAACTAGAAGTATTTCTTTACCTCTAAATTCTTTTTTTGCATAAAATATATGGTTTTGTCAAGATGCTTTTGGGTTTTTTTCCTGGGCAAATGTCAACGCTTTTGATGACATTTTCTGATTTTTGTTTTCCAGATGGGAGAATCAAAGTGCAAAATATCACTTTAAATCACCACTTCAGAATTAAGCATTTTTCACTTTGAAATATCAGTTTAAAACAGGACAATTCATTTTTAAACGCTTCAAAACAAGAAATGTCCTTTTTACCACTTCACATCACTTTGTTTTGATTAAAAATATCAGCATGTTATGTTCTGGTTCTTCATTAGAGGAGTCTGTTTCACTCTCATGGTTCGGAGCAGATAGAAATTTCAAACACGGTTGAAAATTGAAGATTTCTTCTCTGAGAGGAGCCCAGTGCACTGCTGGAACTCTGCACTGCCCATGGAGGGGACTGTGGGTGCAAGGCTGGCACGGGGCAGGGGCACCCCTGGCACCTGCTGCTGCTCCTGGCAGCACTCCCCAACCTCAGCGTCATCACCACTTGCCTTTGTGATCCACTAGCATTTTATGGGGGCCACGGTTTGCTGGACCTGGTTAGACCCCAGCAGGTGACAATGGAGGCTGGGAGGTGACAGTGGAGGCTGGGAGGTCGCCAGGTCACCTGGCAGGCAGGGACGGAGCTGTTGGTGCCCACGGAGCCCTGGAGCTGTTCCCATCTGAAGGGAGTTGTAGATAGTGAAGAGCACACATTTAAAGAACTCAGCAGTAAAATACAAAACTTTTTGGGATTTTTTTTTTCTACCTTAGTGGCTCCAGATGATGGAAAACTCAGCTTCTTCCCAGCATGTGCTGCATGGAGTGGGAGTGATGCCAGGGTGGTGCCAAGAGAGGTTTTTGGTGTGTCCAGAGGAAGCCAATGCAGTTTTGAATGTGTGTTTGCATTCACTTGGCTTCTGTGCTGCAAGGAGAAGGAGGTGGCATGCTGGGAGAGCAGACTGCAGGTGCTGGCACTGCTGTGGCCCTGTGTGCCAGACTGGCCACCAGCTGCCCCCTTCCTCTGCCTCCTCAGGGTGCTGGCCCCAGGATAGCCAGCAGGATCAGCCCATTCTTCTGTTTGTCAGCAAGTGGTTTGCAAATGCTAAGCCTTGGGCATCACTGCAAGGGATCTCAGTGACCCAAGGACAGTAACAGCACAGAAAATGCAGAACCTGAAATGACTCGCTGCTGATCTGCTCTGGCTCTTCCCACACACACTGGGTGTGCATTGAGTTTGTCATCTCCTTTAATAACCTACTCTAAAGGACCTGATTTTGTGCTCTCAGCAGTAAAAATCAGGAGCAGCCCTGCAGGTCCTGCTGTTCAAAGGGGTGCAGGGTTATGGGCTGAGCTCCTGGAGAGGTTTCAGTGGTGCAGGGGCATGCACCCGAGAGTGCGTGTCCCAAAATGGGGCTGGTGAAATTCCCAGGTGTCCCCAGCCACTCCCAGGGACACAGTGACTCACACTGAATGGCAGGTGTCACTGCCCATGTCCTTCTTTCTCCTTTCAGATGTGCTGATGTCTGCTCCTTGCAAAGACCTGACCCACTTGAGGCTGGCAGATGCACAGATGTGAGCGTGAATCCTCAGTAAAAGGTAACCCCCACTCACCTGTACAACTGCTGGTGGGATCTCTTTCTGTCCTGCTGCAATGGCCTGTGCTGCCGCTGAAGTCTGAGGTCATCTGAGGGTGGTGGGTGAATCCCTTCATCTCCCAGGGCCATGTCCCCACAGCCAGGACACCCCAGTCCTCACAACCTTCAGGAGTCATACCACTGCGTGCAGGAACATTGGTGAGTGGATCTGCACCTCCCAGCCCTCCTCAGTCCCTCTTCCTCCACATATCTCTTCTTCTTTTTGGTAGAATGAGTGAGAGAGACATACAGAGCCTGAGCAAACGGGTTTTGGTGCTCAGCCTCTGCCTTACCACGCTGTGGGGACGACTGACGCTGGCCTCCACGCATCACCACAGAAGCCATTCAGGTAGGAGAGCAAGGTCCTTGCTGCTTGTGCCACGTGCTTGTGCAGTCATCTGGGTCCCCATGGCAATGGTAGAACTTTGGGGACTTCACGGGATGCGTGAGGTGGGGGTGAGATGCTTGGTGAAGTTCTGTCTTGAGTTTCTTGGTGAGGGGAGGAGGAGTTTCAGGCTGTGGTGCACTTCAGGAGCAGGCAGGCGTCCCTCTGGGGGCCAAATGCTGACAGCCTGGAGGAGCTCAGTGTCCATCCCTGTTTCTGGGGTCTGGGCAGCAAGGATGAGTGGTGCTGGTGTTACTGAAGTTACTGGCAGGGCTGTGCACCTGGCAGCACAGGTGGGTGCTTGGATCCCGGGGGTACCTGCTGTCTGCTTCATGTGCCTCTGCTTGGAAAGGGCATTTACGGGTTAATTGGAAACCATTTGTGCTCTTGATTGACCCCACACCTAACCCTGTCCTATTTCTGTCATTTTTGCCTGACAGTTAAAGCAGTTCTAATCCTGTAATCCCCACCCGCATTGCTTAAAATCAAAACATCTTCTGGAGCGACTCTCGCCCAGTCAGTGATGCCTGGAAGAGCTGGAGCAGAGGCTGGACAGAGTTAAGGAGAATAAAGGAGATTTATTGAGGCCTTCAAAGGCCACACCAGGCAGCACCAGTGTTACAAATCAGGCTCTGTCTGGTTGGCTCCAAAATGGAGGCAAAGGGAGGGGCCAGTCCCAAGATCCCACTCCTTTTATAGGTTTGGGTCCATTTGCACACAGGAGTCCCACTTGCCCACCGTTCTCCCTCTACTCTGTTTATACTTTGAGCCTGAAGTTTGGAAAAATGTCCTTGAGTCCCAATTGGAGCAGGATTGTTGTGTCTTCATCACCCTGTGAAAGGATCTCAGTAACCCTGAACAAATGCAGAAGAGAAAACCCAAAAGCCCAAGGCATCACCAGTCAGCAGCCTTTCCTTTGTCCGAACCCTGGCTACCCATCCTTGGAAGTGTCCAAACCCAGGCTGGACAGGGCTCTGTACAACCTGGCCCAGTGGGAGGTGGCCCTGGTAGTGCCAGGGAGTGGAGCAAGATGAGCTTCAAGCTTCTTTCCAACCTAAACTATTCTGTGATTCTAACTGGGGAAAAAAACTCTTCATTTTTTTTTCTGGAATGACTTTTTGGCACTGAATCAGTTCTACCAGGGGTATGGGCACTTAAGTGCTCACTCAACCTGGCCAATCCCAGTGCCACAGAGCCCTGCTCCTCCATGGGATCAATTTGTAGGGGGCTGCTTCTTTGGGGAAGAGTCACACCTGGCATTAATAAAGCAGCAGCTCACTGAGGTTTGAAGTGCAGATGCCAGGTGTACTGTTGGGTGTGAATTATGTACCAATCTCACTGGTGCATGAGCAGCCAGGCTCGTGGATTCGTGTGCCAGCAGGCACAGTCAGGGATGTTTTTCTCTCACAGACATAACCACAGCAGACAAAACTGTGTGATTTTTATTCAGGAACATTTGACCCACAGAAAAGAGGGCAGACCAGGAGTAAACATGTGCAAGTCAGACCCTGCTCCCTGTGTCTGTATGAACACAGTTTCTCTCTGCCCATCATGCTTTCCTGACATTGTAAGAACTTCCTGTGACTGCCTCATCTCTTGAGATGGGTTTCCATGGTCTCAAAACAAGAATTCTTTGTCTAATTTCTGAGTCCATGGGCTTTATTCTGCTGTTGTCTGCCCTGTTGTTGCTGCATTTGGGACAGTTTTCAGTCAAGGTTATGTTTGACACATAATGCTGCATAATAATGCTGCTTTCATAATGCTGCATTCTCAGTGGCAGGAACATTTGTGTCCAAAGAAGCTACAGTTCTGTTTCTGGGTGGAGTTGAACAGGGATAACTGTGTCACTGATGCCTGAGGCCCCCAGAGTCAGAGATGCTGAGGGACAGATACCTCCAGAGCTTTCATCCCATTAAAGATTTGTGTTTATTCACAGGTAAAACCACCTAAAAATGATCAATAACATTTAATTTAGGTCTTTAAGGTCTTAAATTTAATAAAGGTCTTTAATTGCGACCTCAAACTTAAAAATTTCTTGGAGAGAGAATCCACATGCAAACCCTCTGTTTGTTTAGGGACACATCTGACTGTGGCAACCAGGTCTGATAACAGAATTACAGAGTACCTTGAGTTGGAAGAGATCCATGAGGACCATTAAGTCCGACTCCTGGCCCTGCACACAGATCATACCATGTGCCTGAGGTCCCTTGTGGCCACCCAGCACATGGAGATGCTGCTCTCTCCAAGCAAGGCGCTGCTTCCTGCAGAATGTGCTTGGATGTAAAGAGCCACATGAATCAAGCACAGTCATTTGGAAACAGAACAGGAGACTCCTCGGTGAAGAATGATTCACCAGTAGTTTAATCCCCTGTGTAGCATGGTGAGGTCTTTCTGATGAACAAAGCTGGAATGTCTGGATCCAACTCCCACAAAGGTGGCCCCAGCACCTTCTAATGCTGATAATCAAAGGGATGTCTTTGCCTTTGTCTAAGTTCATCACTCAAACTGAAGCAGAAGTAAAAGGCATTTAAGTCAGCTGGGATTTTTTTTTTTTGGGAAATGAGTTTCTCTGGGCATTGCCTGGCACTTACATGCATCCAACTTCTCTTTGTTTTGTAGCTCTCCACCAGCAAGCAGTATTTTACACTGAACATGTGGAGTTGTGCCCACACTCCTTGAGACACTCAAAATGTGTCATTTCAGGTTATGCCATAAAAACCCCATCTTCTGTTGCTCATTGAAAGGTCAGCCAGAATAGGACAGCATTTTTATTCTATTTTTGCATGCAGGATTCAAAAGCCTTTTGCTCTTACAATTCTTTTATGGTTCCACGAGATAAGCTGTGTCTTTTTAAAAACGGTTCCAATGGGGAAATACCATTTAAGCGGGAGGGAGAAACACGCCAGAAGCTCTGGAACTTATCCCAGTCTCTCGAGAGGTTTCCTGCTGTCGCTGTTAAACACACCATCCATCTGATATGCATTCAGCTCCAAGTTCCCTGCTGCTCAGCAAAAGGAGGAGCAGCTGCGGGGAGCTCTGGAGCTCGCTGCTCGCACTTGCCAGGTGTGGGATGTGGAAGCCCCGTGTGGCAGGAGCCTCTCCTGCCCCCGGCATCCCTCGGCACGGGGCTGCTCCTCTCCTCTGCAGCGAGGAGACAGCAGCGTCTCCTGCCGACATCCTGGCCATCCCCGCAGCAGAGGCACGGGGATTTCTTTGCTCTCATTTACAGCCCCTAGAACTCCTGTGCTCACAGGAGCGTTGGGGCTGGCATGGTTCATGCTGCCTGAGGTGGGAAAACCCAAAAAAATAAAGTGAAGCTGGTGTGTAGGAGGTGCTGTGTGGCAGCTGGGATAGCCCTTAGGCAGCTCCCCGTGGGCATGTCACCTCTGCTCAGATTCCCTGGGAAGGGGATGCACCGTGTCCTGCAGCCAGGGCTGGGGCTGGCACCTGGAGGAGGCAAAATTCCAGTGGCATCGTGTCCTGGATGGGGCCTGGGTGTCAGATGGGCACAAGACAATGCAATGGAGAAGGGTTTTAAACTGGAAGGAGATAGGTTTTGATTAGATGTTCAGAAGAAATTCTTCCCTGTGAAGGCACAGGTTGCTCTTGAGCACATTCCTGGAAGTGTTCAAGGCCAGGCTGGATGGGGTTTGGAGTACCCTAGTCCTGTGGAAGGTGTTCCTGCCCATGGCAGGGCATGGGATTTTTAAAGTCTTTTCAAACCCAAGCCAGTCTTTGATTCTACAGCCCTAAGACTTTTAGGCAAATGGAATTATTTTGTGGCCTGAGAATGGGATGGGTCCTGGGGCCATGTACTGTTCCTTCAGCTCTGCCATCAGCAGGGCCATTGCTGTAGGGCTGTGGGGCTGTGCCAGGGGTTGTGCCTGGGGCTGTGCCTGGGGCTCTGGGGCTGTGCCTGGGGCTCTGGGGCTGTGCCTGGGGCTCTGGGGTTGTGCCTGGGGCTCTGGGGTTGTGCCTGGGGCTCTGGAGCTGTGGGGTACCTGCCCCACACAGGCAAGGACTCTGAGGCCCAGCACCACAATGCCCCACACTCAGCTAGCTGCAGTGAGGCTGAGGGAGTCAAATCGCCCTTATCTCTGAGCTGCACCTTTCTGAGCAAATTAAAAGGCCTTTGACGCATTAGCAAACTGCTATTGCATGGTTGTAATGACCGATTTCTCAGTTGTGCCTGGCTCTCCCCCAGCTGAACCTTTTAAAATTAGCTGAAAATGAGCAGCCAGGGAGCAGGAATGCAAGGGAGCAGAGGGGTTGCCTGGACAGCCCTCCTGGGAAGAGCTCTGCTAATGAAGCTTTCCTGAAAACGAGCTGTCCTGAGCCAAGGCTACGGAGCAACCAGGAATGCCCTGATGCCTGCTCACCTGAATACATTTTGGGATGCCACACTGCAGGAATGCAGCTTCTCTGTCCTCTACCCAGCTTGGCTCTGTTTGCTAGGGAATAAAAGCCTGTTCCTGGTGTCCCAAGGTGCCCAGGGCATGCCTGTGTGTGGCTCTGCACTGCTCCTCCAGTCCTCATTAAGCAGCACCTGCAGGGATCTCTGGGGTCACGGGAATGAAGTCTCTCAGCCCTTTTTGGCTGATTTGTATTGTGCTTGTGTGGGCCATTACCCAGCTGAAGCACTGATCTGAGATGCTGACCAGCTCTAAACTCTGATCCCAGAGGTGATCAGCCATCACAGTAGTTTTCTCTTTTCCTCAATATTTTAATGGCACTGGGAGGGGGAGCAACAGAGCAGTGTGGATTGCTGATGAACACTGTGACATTTCTCTGCCACTGCAGGGTGGAGATGCCATCCTGAACATTCCTTCTCCAGGCAGAGGTGGAGGCATTGATTGCAGCTGGGGTCAGAAGCGATGGTGCTCTGCTTGAAGCCAAAAGCAGCACAATGCACCATCCCCTCTTGTAGCAGAGTGCATCTCATTATCAGCTGCAATTAGCTAATGTGCTCATTACTTTCAATAAACCTCTTGGCTTAGCCATGGCAAGAGGGGATGAATTTTTGGAGGGTGTGAGGGCTGAGCAAGAGCTTAGGTGTAAGAGGTGTGGAGCAGGAGCCACCACTTTTCCTTACAGGTGGGCTGTGCCCAGACCCCTATGTGTCCCCAGCTGCCCTGGGGGTGACTCCAGAGGTTGGGACAGCGCTGCACGACCTGGGCTCACCTGGCCTTGGTCACAGCTCACACCAGCAGTGCTGCCCAGGGCAGGAGATGCTCCAGGCTCTCTTCTCAAGGCGCTGGGCAGGCTGAGGTCTCTGAGGTCTGACTGTGGCTGTTTCTCCTCCTGCAGTGCACGTAGAGCCTGGCACGTGTGAAGTCATTGCAGCTCACCGCTGCTGCAACAAGAATAAGATCGAGGAGCGCTCGCAGACGGTGAAATGCTCCTGCTTCCCAGGGCAGGTGGCAGGGACAACACGGGCAGCTCCCTCCTGCGTGGATGGTGAGTACCCCTGCAAGCCCATCCTTTCCAATCCCTGACCTTGTGGGAGTCAGGGACACAGGGAATTTTTCTCTGCCTGTCCTGAGCTCTGCTGACCCTCAGGAAAGTTCTCCTTTTAACCTCTGTCCATGGAAAAAGCTTCCAAGGCTTCTTAATGGGCTGGAAGCAAGCAGAGAGTGAATTAGATAGCAGTGTAGTTGGCAGCTGTTGCTTGGTGGGAGATGTGTATTTTATATCTTCTATAGTATGGATGTAAGTGAGGATTCAAGATGGAGGATTGTAGGCATTGCCTCAGTTTCCCTTCTCGTTCTTCACTTACTCCATGTTCTGCAGTGTTGGGAGCACAAAGTTATTGGATAGGACTGGCCCCAGTGCTGATGTTATGTGAACAGACAAACAACCAGTTATTGCTAGTAAAGTAATAACAACAGATGTTTAGAATACATAGAGTTAAATAATTGGTTTGCTTGTTTTGTATAAAACAGGACCTTTTGGCTTCTTGAGGGGGGATTTGCCTCGTGTTTGCAAAGAGTGCAGAGCCTGTATCACCCTTGGCTCGGAACTTATGATAAGAAACAATAAATAACCCCTGAAGACCGAACAACAAGTTCCTCTGCATCATTTATAAATGCAGCCAGCACTTTTGGGGCTGCAGAGCCAAAGCAACCCCCATGTGGGGGGCAAAACCAAAATTACCTCACCTCCACATCCAGTTAAACTGGTGTGGAGCTTCCATGCCCCTGGCTTTAACAGAGGAGACCTGCTCAGGGATTCTGCCACAGAGCAGTGGGGAAGGGACACATTTTGGGACCACTCACAGTTGGTGGGGATGTGATAATCCACCAGCAGTCTGGGCTGTGGAGTTCCTGGGGTTCCAGCATCGCTGTGCTGGGGTCAGGTCTGCAGCACTGATCCCTGCACGTCTCCTCACCCTGCTGCCACAGCTTGGAAGCAGCTGCATGCAGCACCTTTGCCTGTGAGGAGCACCAAGCAAAGCTCAGACTGTGCATGTTTTATTGAATGCCATCACGTGCCATGACCAAAGAGCCATGGGGAGCACTGCCAGCCCCTGCCAGCACGGTACTGATTTGCACGACAGCCCCTGTGACTGCAGTTCTGTGCAGCACCAAGTAATGCCAGAATTAATTGTTAGGGAAGGCTCTTGTTGTCCCCAGCTGCTCAGTTCGTGTTGTTCCCAGGTGTAAGAGAGGTGGCTGCTCAAACTGGAGGCATGAATCACAAGACCCTGGCTGAGCAGAGTGGTAGGAGACAATCCCTTTGCTCTGAAAGTGGAACCTGAAACAGGTTTTTGAACAGCACTGCTCTCCCTGCTCTCGCTGGGAGAGAGGACATTGGGTTTTTTTTTCCTGGGGCAGTGCCACTGTGATGCACAACACAGAAAGAGTCAGGAGCTTGGAGCTTGGTTTTTCTTGAGGCAGTGAGCCTCTGAGGTAGAGAGAAGACTTTATTTTGAGCCTTTCAGCTCTTTTTATAAAGTGTTCTGATAAAAGTTTAACATGATTGGTTAAAGGAACCACCTCTCTGGTCCCATTGGTGAAACGAGAGAAAAACACACTTTGGACACCTGCTCCCATTATCCTGAGAACCTGGATCTGTTTACAAAAAACAGTCCTTGAAGGAGAATGTTCCCAAGAGTTTTTTCCTTGGAAACCTCTCAACCACTGATAAGTTGAGACTTTCCTCTAGCTCAAAAACTATCTACAGGGCAGTGAGAGAAAACAGGGTGTTCCAGAGGCAGGGGGAGCAGTGGGGTCAGGTGAGGCCAGGCAGGTGACGAGCAGCTCCTTGTCCAGGGCTCCTCAGCGTGAACTGTGCTGGAGAGCGGGGCTGTATCTCCTGATGTCAGAGCAGAGCTGCTCCTCCATCCCCTGTGCTGCAGCCTGGCTGCTGATCCCCTCCTCTCCCCCAGCCTCCATCGTGCTGCAGAAGTGGTGGTGCCAGATGGAGCCGTGTCTGGATGGGGAGGAGTGCAAAGTGCTGCCTGACCTCTCGGGATGGAGCTGCAGCAGCGGCAACAAAGTGAAGACGACCAAGGTAGGAACCCAGCTGTGCCTTCCCCAGCCTGGGGCAAGAAAAACCCAGGGGAGCACCCACAGTTCTGTGGGGAAGGAGAGTGCTCCAGCTCCCTCAGGGCACACGGTGTTTGATAAGGGTTCACTGAAGCAGAGCAGAGGTCTGGGCTGTGCACTTGTCACTGGTGCTGGAGGGGCTGGCAGGCATCCCACAGCCCTCAGTGGATCCCACAGCTTTTCCAGTTGGTAATTCTCGCTGGGAGGCTTGGGGTTGGATGGCTCAAGCCTTGAGCAGACATCCTAAGTGTGTCTCTGTCATATCCCAGGGCTCCCAGGGTGTCCAGGTTGCCCTTCCCAGCCCAGTGGGGACAGCCCTGAATCTGTGCTCATTCCCTGTCTGAGACAATCATTTGTGACTGAGCACTACAGGATTATTGTTTTCATGGCTTGCTGAATGCCCTAAGGAACAAGGTGTAATTAAAATTTTATCAAACTCATTAGTAATTACATGTATGCCATGGTTAATCAGTTGCATAATTTTGTAATCATTGTTCATACTGTTGAGTGTAATTATTCCTTATGCTTTCATTTTCCTCGCCCCACATCCCCCACCACAAAATTATTGTATTAAGCTGTGTCAAGGTATTTTTCATTGCTGCTGTTATTTTTGTGCACAGAAAGCATTTTCATGCTGAAGTGTTTTTATGGACATGCAAAAAGGTTCCTCCAGCCCTGAGCATCCATCACTGGCCAGTGTCTGCAGCACTACATTGAGCTGGTTGTCTTTCTCCCCTTTTAGTGTTTTTTGGTTTATTTCCCCCAGCTGCTAACTTAGCCCAAAGCCTCTGCTCTGGCTTTGCTATCTTGAATTCTCATTGGGACCATTCCCATCTGGAATGAGAGTAGGATTCAGGAGTTTCTGCTTTCCTGCCTCATGCAGCAGACCCCTCCATGGCCAACCTGCTTTTGGGTGCTGTGCCCTTCCTTAGGGAGGTGGCAGTTCAGAAACACAAACTCGTGTTTTCACAAGGACTTCTGGTAACTCTGGGTGACTTGAGTGACTCTGGAATGGTGCCAAAGGGCTGGATTTGCATCTCAGTCCCCTGGGCAGCCAGACCTCAGAGGGAGCTGCAGCCAGAGCACAGAAATCACAAACCATCCATAAGGTGACATCTGGAATGGCCACTCCATTAAATGAAAGTAAAGAGCAAATCTTATTTGCAGCTCTTGAGACTGTTTGCTGATAACTCATGGATGGGGAATCAGCTGGATGCAGTGGATAACTTCTCCTCTCCTCCACAGGTCACTCGATAGCCTCGGTGCAGCGCAGCCCTGGCTGACCAGCCTTGGCTGGTCCTGGTGCTCCCATGAGCAGCAGGATGTGGCCCAGTGCCTGCAGAGGTGGGATGCTCCAGGGCTACCATCAGCAGGACTGTGACAGCTACTGGATCAGAGCATCTGCTGAGCCCCAGCCTCGCTGGAGGCTGCAGGCAGGGACCCCGGTGCAGCTGCCAGAATCCCATCACTCCACGGTTTCCTCCTTTTCTGTGGACACATTCACCAACCAAGCAATGGGCTCCTTTTCCAATCCTCCTAAATAAAATACTCCCGTTCTGTAGGAGCTGTTGACAATACAGACACAGACAGGCAGCAGGCCCCCAAAATGGGCCTTAATCTGAATAGCTGAAATCATTGCTGTGAGTCACCTTTCCCCATCTCCTGAGATGCTGAATCCGAGTTGCAGTGAGGAATTGGGAAGTCAATCGTTAAAAATCCCTTCCCCATGTGGCTCCTGGCCCTGGGGTTCCTAGGAGCAGCTGGTCCTGAGTCACTGGGGGCTGCTCTGCCCTCAGAGCACTGGGCTTCCCCTGCCCCACCACCCTCCTGCTATGGCCACATGTGGCAGATGTGGCAGCGTCGTCAGAGGGTGTCTGACACCCTGTTGGCCCCCAGGGATGCTGAGATGTCTCCATGGCACATGCTGCTGGTTTCTCCTTCCTTGGTAACTGCATTAATCAGGTTGCAAATGTAATGTTTTCCACCATGCAAGTCCCAGGCACTGAGTTTCTGCTTGTGTTTC
Organism: Anthoscopus minutus; assembly: GCA_013399455.1. Lineage (NCBI taxonomy): Eukaryota > Metazoa > Chordata > Aves > Passeriformes > Paridae > Anthoscopus > Anthoscopus minutus. The sequence goes on along the minus strand of VWYI01014350.1, from coordinate 226,312 downwards.
CAATTGAATTTGAGTTGTGTGAGGGGATCTCTCTCTCTCTGTGGCTCTGGGGTGTCTGGGGCATGCAGATGCCCAAACAGGGCCTCAGGCTGAGCCAGATTTTGTTGCAGTAATCCAAAATAAAGAGAAATGTACCACCTCCTGGCCCTGAGCTCATGACCTTCTCCAGGACAGATTTCCTGTGGTGTGGCAGCTCCAAGTGGGGGAGGATGTGAACTCTGTGCCCCCCATGTCAGAGGTGCTTGGGACCCTGGGGCTGTGGGACCAGCACCTCCAGCCCTGCTCTGTGACTGCTCTGGGACCCTGCAGGGGATGTGCTGGTGCAGGAGGGGCTGGAGATGGTGTGGGGGCCATGGCAGTGAGGGGGTCACTGGTGGCACCCCCTCCTGCCCTGGCTCCCACCACAGGACTCAGCACTGAGACGTTTTTGTAATGGGGTATGTAGTGCCCTCTTCAGATGTGATGTAAATACCAGACTGTGAAATAATAAATTCATTTTAATCTGTGCAAAAGATCTTTTCACTCAGCAGCAAAGCGAGGCTCTGGGAGTGCTTTCATGTTGCTGAATCCAAGGTGAAGGGGCTGGGGACTCTGCCCTGGCCATTCCAACCCCAACCAGCTTGTGGAGTGGTGGCCCTGGAGGAGAGCTGAAAGCCTGTTGTGGCCAGCAAAGGCTGATTAGCTCATGGTGATCCTTAAGAAAAGTGCATTAGTTTCTACAGGATGCTTTCCTGAGAGCTTCTCTTGTCCTGTCCCTCCACCTGTGTGTAGCAGCTCCACTGCTGCAGCACCACGTCCCCACAGGTGCTACCCCTGCCCCAGGCCAGGCTGTGATTGCAAGGCCTCTGAGAGCCCAGGCTGTGAATGCAGAGTGGGAATCTCTTATTTCCAGTAGCAAACACCAGGCTGTAGATGGGAGCATCCCTGCTTGGCCGAGCATTTTCATAGCTGGCTCATAATGTGAAGGATCCACTCTGTGGAAGTACGGAACTTGACACCTACATTGATACAAAAATATTTTATTGTCTGCCTAATAGGTACCCTTGAAGCTTATTTTTCACTTAGTGCAGCCCACAGTTTAGTGAGGAAATAGCCCCTTGGTGTCTCTGCTGAGTGCTGACCTCGCTGCTATCACACCATCAGAGTACACAAATACTGCAAATTGCTGCTCCTCTCCTGGCAGGTAAATGTGTTTCCAAGGAAAACGCTGCAGCCTGCAGGACTGCTGGTGTTATCTCTGCCTCCTGAGCAGCCAGGGAAGGATGCTCCTGCCACAGCTTCTGGCCCTCTGCTCTTCTTCCACTCACTGTATTTTTAATGTTTTCCTTTGGCCAAGCAGACAAACAGTCCTAGCAGGAGCAATAAAGCAAGGGAGAGGGTGATGGTGGTGGGAACATCTCTGGGCTGAGGCAAGGACTTTGATGCTCTGTCTCTTTGCTGCCTCAGTGGGACAATGCCACCTGCATGGTCCCCAGCGACCTTGGACGCCCTGATTCCTTCTCTCTACATGTGACCACAGTGCTGAATGACAAATCAGCCCCTGCAGCTGCATCAGCAGCTTGGAGACCCCAAGCTCTCACACCAGGGTCCAAGATCCACCCTGCCCAAGTCCCCATCTTGTAGGGGAAGTCTTGTGCCAAGTTCCATCTAGGTACATCCGTGCAGAAACTGCCTGGGAGCTTGCACAGGCAAGATCTGAAGTTGCTCAAGGGGTGGTTAGTCAGAGGAAACTGTCACAGTTAACATACTTTCAATATCATCTCCCTGGGTATTATAATTACACCCCATTCAATTAGTCTTCAGGGAAAAAAAAAGAAAAGTCTTTTGTATTAAGATTTGGTGGAGAATTATTAGAGAGTGAATTAAAAGACAAGGAGTCCATTTTACCTACAAATACTAAAAGCATATTGCATAGAATACCCCCAAATTACAAGCTGACTAAATTTAGAGCTGTGCTAGGAGGTGAAATGAAAGGTAAAATGAAACCCTTTGAGCAGTACAAGGTGCAGTATTATCAGAGAAATAAGATGGAAACATAATTAACCACCCAGCATTATGCTGAAAGATGGCAAATTGAAATGGGAGACAAAATTAGGCAAAATTGCAGAGCAGACTAATTTATTTCTGCTTTATAAATCAGTGCTACCTGTCAGCAGTGATGCCAAGCCCTTCCAGAACAGGAGCTTTCCAAGAGATGCTGTTCACAGGGATCTCACCTTGCCCAGGCTGGGGCTGCTGTGCTCTCCTGGATGAACTCTGTGCCATTGTAAGAGCAGGTGATGCCTCTAAGGGTCACACCTTTGGTGCCCTTTCCTTCACCTAGCCACGGTGCATTCAAGCCACTTCTGGTCTGTCCTCTTCCCCAAAAGCTGGTTCCCATTCCCTGATAGTTTGCTGCTCTAACTAGAGCCTCCCTTGTAACTTTTGCCAGTGTTGCTCCTATGGCATCTCACAGGGAACCTACAGTCAGTGGCCTCTTGCCACTGAGTTGAAAAAGCTCCTGAACTCCAGTTTAGGGCTGGAGAAGCATTTTCTTCAACTGTGCTAAATTTCCTCCTCTCAGACTTAATTGGCTCCCATTCTCGAAACCTCTGCCCCCTCCACCCTCCTGTCCTCCTCTCTGCCCATTTGCTTTATTGCTGCTTTTCGATGAATTCAAACAAGAAAAGAATTGTCTTTTCCAGAAGTAGAAAGATTTTTGTTAGAATCACCTCAGCTATGCAAAAGCATCCCTGTGATCTCCTGTGCTGTGCCTAGGAATGGAGAAACCTAGAACTGGTTTATCAGCTGAGCAGCAGAATCTGTCTCATGTGGCTTACAGGACTCACAGAGGCGGCACATGGCAGTTCTGGGACCCATGTGCTTGGACATGAGCACATGGGCCAGGCTTTTTTTCTACTTTGCCAATACCTTTCACTAAGAAACTCTGCTTCTAAAATTTTTTCCCCCTCTCTGGCTTGTTTGTAAGTAGATCTATCCCTCTTTTGGGCATGTGAAGCAAATGGCTTCAACATCCAGACATGCTGCCTCATCCTTCCAGCACTCAGGACAGAAGGCAACAGCAGCCACAGCCCCCATGGCCAGGATGCGGGGACATGGGGCTGTGGGGACATGGGGCCATGGGCACCTTCCCCATGGCCTTGTATGCCATGGGACTCCAACAGGGTCACCAAGATAAAAATACAACAGCACAGTCTTTTCTCTGGTTAACACACTGTGGGGCTGCTTGAAGCATTAGATGGCTCTTCCAAAAATGCATCCTCATGTTTTATTCAAATGTGCATTTGTGGAGATGTTCTTAAGGGAATGAATAAAATATTCATTCAGAGGCTACTGCACAATGAAGGCAGTCAGGGCAGAAACCAGGCTGCTGGGTCAGGGCAGAGCTGCTGCAGGCAGCCTGACTCCTGGCAGGCCCCAGGAGGATCCCTGGGGATCACAGAATCACTGAATATCCTCAGCTGGAATGGACCCACAAGGATCATTGAGCCCAGTTCCTGGCCCTGCACAGGACATCCCCAAGAACCCCTCCATGTGCCTGGTGTGGGTGAGGGATGCTGGCCCTGGCTGCTACCTGCTTGGGAAGCCCCAGCCCTCCCCAGGGGCTCAGCCCTGCACTCAGAACTCGTGGATCCATCTGGCCCTGCTGAACAGGATGGTGAGACACTGGCACAGGTTGCCCAGAGAAACTGTGACTCCCCCATCCCTGGAATTTTTCTAGGCTATGTTGGATGAGCCTTGAAACAATCTGGCCTGGCAGAAGATGTTATTCATGCCAGGGGTGGAACAAGGCAATCTAAGGTTCCTTCCAATTCAAACCATTCCAAGGTTCAACTGTCCAGGGTCAGTCCATCTGTGCCAGGCTGAGGCAGGTGGCCTGGGACAGCCTGGGGAGAACTGCAGAGGTGGCACTGCCCCAGGGAGCTGTGCCCATGTCCCATCTTGCTGCGGCCAAAGCCCCAGGCCTGAGTCCCAGCCCAAGCTGGCAGGAGAGGTCAGGCATCCCAAGCACCTGTGTCTCTCCTGCCTGTCACTGGAGGACGCGAGACAGAAGAGTGGGTTCAAATCACAACAAAGACAGAAAAGCCTTTATTTGGGGTTTGCAACCCTTTTTATAAGGTGTTCCCACACAGGTCAACATGATTGGTTAAAAAAAACACCTTTCTAGTCCCACTGGTGGAACGAGAGAAAAACACATTTAGAACAGCTGTATGACAGTTTTGAGAACCAAAACCTATTTACAAAAAACAGTCCTTGAAAAAGAAATTTCCTAAAAGATTTTCCCTTGGGAATAGATCAGCCACTGCCAGGCTGAGAACTCTCTCAGGCTCAGAAAATCCTGTCCACACCTGCCCACCTCCACATCTGGATTCCTGCACGCTTGGCAAAGCCAGATCACAGAATCATGCAGCCATGCTCTCCCCTCCCCAGGAGAAATGCTCATGGACATGAGGGGCTGCACGGACATGGGCTCATCCTGGGCAGGCTCTGCTTACTACCTGGATCAGGGATTAAACAGAGGCTCATTTTTATAAAGGGATTTCTAGCCTCATTTTCCTGCTGGGGCAGCTGCAGTGGCCACAGCAGAAAAAGTGCCATTGGCTGGGGCAGAGCAGAGAGGGAGGATGCAATTTAATTTGTGCATTTCCCAGTTTGTTAATCTCCCGCTTTACTGCTGGTATTTGATTTCTGTAACATTGCTTCATAATAAATGGATTAGCCTGGGCCATAGGTCGGCTCTGATGCTCATCTACCAGGGATTACTGAGAAATTTTGCAGTTAGTTAATGGGTCAAATAGTTAGAAATGAAAATATGTGTATGGTTTTGTTGACATTTGCTGGAACATTCAGTCTGTGATCTAGCACTGGTTCTCCTGACCCATTCAGCATCCCCTGCTTCCTGTGCATGGAGCTCCTGGTCCACTGTTCCCTGTTCCACAGGGGTCCCAACACCCTGGTCCCTGTCTCAGAGGGTGCCAACCCCCTGCTCCCCATCACAGAACAGTTTCAATCCCCTCTTCTCTGTCTCATGGGCATCTCAGCCCCCTGTTCCCAGACTCACAGGGGTGCCAGAGTCAGGAGCCTCAGCACCTCTCCATTGTCAGGGTGATGGATGCTGCAGTGGCAGCCAGCTGTGCTTCCAGCTGCCAGTGCTGGGCATGGCCAGAAGTGCCTTGGGCAGTGTGTAAAATCCCTGTTAACTGTGGTTTCCATTTTCCCTGTGCACAGCAGTGGCACCAGGGGTTAATATATTAGGCAGACCTGGATATGAGCGAGTCAGACATCCCTAACACCTGCTAGCTGAAAATGCACACAAATTAGCACATGCTCCATTTCCTCCTAATGATGTGCTTTACTCTGGTCTCAGCTTCCCTGTGTGTGTCAGGAGCCAGCTGGAGTCCTGTGGAGCAGGACTGGCCACCTCCCTTGTGTCACCTTCTCCCCAAGGCTCCCAGCCCAGCCCTCTGAGCCACCAGGAGTGAGATCCTAATGGCAGAGTGATGCATAATTGATTTATTGGTAACATGAGATAGTGTACAGAGCCAGGATTAAGTAATGATCCTGTTAAACACTCCTGGATGTATTAATATTAGCGACTTCTAAGTCAATCAACTATTTAAATACAATAATACTTAAATACACTGGGAATCCTGTGATTATTACAGGGGTTGAGACCATGTTCATTAACAACAATAATAAATATTGTGCCTGCTCAGTTCTGTAAGGACTTTATTCTCTGAGTTGTGAAAACTATGCAGGAACTGCAAGGCTGGGAGGACATGAATATGGATCAGCGAGTTTATTACATACACCGGCACCAAGGGACAAAATCAGTGTTTCAAATTCCCTGCAAAGACAAAATGTAAAATATGAAAACTTTTGCAATCAGTCACAATAATGAAATTTTGATTAGAAAGCCAGGATCATGCATAAGTTACTGAACCCGCCCTCCAGGCCAAACAGTGTGTTGCTTCCATTAATCCAGTTGAGAATATTTTGGTTTTGAAGAGAATTTTGGCTTTGCAGCGGTCACAGGGGTGCCCAATCCATCCAGGACACAGGTGGACCTGAGTGCTGGGCTCTGGATGCACAAAATTAATTGACCTGACCCGGAGAAGGACAAAGAGGAAGAGGAGGAGGGAGATGATGACTGCCTGGGGAGGGGTGTCTTTCTGAAACATCCTCTGCTGGGGACGCTGAGGACAGCATCTTCCTTCAGGGTTTTCTGCTCATACATAGTAGGGAAGTAAGAACATAAATGATTTAAGCAGGCAGAAGATAATTAACTCTAAATAATCTGGAGTTTGCCCAGGTTATAGCTGTGCAGCAGCATTAATCTCACTAATTGCTTAATATTACTAACACAGTTTTTAGTGAGTTCAACAATGCGTTCAGTGAATCCAACACTGAGCAATAGATGTAAAGGGATTGGTTTTGAGTTGGAAAGCCTTGTGGTGCTGCAAATCTGACCACTTTATTAATCAAGTTATCACTTTTATGGCATTGAAGAAACTTTTATGGCATTGAAGAAGTAGCAACTCAGTCTCATGGGTAAATTTTTTCATTGTGATTTTCATTCAGTCCAGGGAGAGCTGTGGGCAGTGAGAGCTGTTTGTGCAAACAAACTGCAGCTTCTTCTTTCCCCTCTTTGCTCTCAGAACCAGCCCTAAAGCTGCAAAACTCAATATTAACATAAACAGAACACGGCATTGGGGATACAAGCATCACACAGTCACCCCAGGACACATGGGCTTCTGACCCAGGGCTGTGAGGTGCAGCTCCCACTGGGACTGGGCTGGAGACACAGGGGGAAGGCAGCACTGAATCCACCCCCCTGGAAACACCAGCCAGCGTTTCTGAAGCCACCAGACAACCCAGCCTGTTATTTTCCAGTCATTCTGCTGTGCAAGTCACAGGAACCCAGGGAAATGAAAAGGTGAGAACATATTATTGATTAATTACTTAGTCATCTCCAAATGGTTATTGAGCCCAGACACGACTTTGACAAATTACTCCTCAATTTTTGTGACTGATACACAATTTGATTAATGCAGTTTTACGGTATTCCTGTCAGAGGGTGACAGAGTCTGATTCCAGTGCCTGGCAAAAGGCAATAGTGTCATGTTCTCCATATCTGGTGGCATTTGCAAATGGTCAGCCAAGACATAATTAAGCAATGTGGTATTTTGTTTGAAAGGAACAGTGAGTTAATAAATTGAGCTGAAGGCAGAATATCAACGTTATCTGCTCAGACTGACACCGATCACTGTGAGCTTGCCATGCAGGGTGTCTGAACACTGAACCACACGATGTCAGCGTCAGGAGATTGATTTTGGCTGATGGCAAGGAGCCCTCAGAGCTTTGTCCACCCAAGAGTCTGCCTGCAGAGCCCCAGGGATAGCCCTGGGCAGAAACCCCTCCCACTTCAGCCCCACCTCTGCCTTTCTTGGAGCTGATATTGCTCCTGGGAAAAGGCAGGAGCGAGCTGTAGCACTCTGAGGTCCAGTCAATATTTGGTTAATATTTGTGTTTGGCTTTTCCAGCTTCACTTTGAATTGGCAACCTTGCACAGCAGAGCCCGAGAAGTGCAAGCAGAGCCAACCTCTGACTCCCACCAGGAAATGTTTTTTAAATCTTGTGCAAGAAATGGGAAGATGAACGACCTGTGGCTACAGTGCCAGGAAATCCTCATCTGCAGCATCCCTCACTTTATTTTTAAACCCTAAAGAGCAGCACCTGTGGAGCAGGATGGTGGGGCAAGGAGTTCAGGCTGTCTCTAACAAATAGAGAGCACTGGATGCTGCATAAGGCCACTCTTGTAGACCAGAAGGCAAATGGCCTCACAAAGAAGGATTTCACACTATTTAAACAATAAAATCCCCACTGGCTGCTGGGGGAAAGTAAACTTTTATTGTGGAAAAATTGTGATGTGACAATAGTGGCTCTCAGGCACCGTCCCCAGAAGTTGAAGGGAAAAGCTAGATGAGCCATCATGTCATGAGGGGTCTTCACAGACATTAATTCCTTTGTGGCACATCCCTGCCTGGCAGCAAGGACTTGGAAATGTTCCACCAGATGCTGGGAATGAAAGAGAACCAATCTGGCTCCCCTGGGACTGGGAGGGGAGTGCTGAGGACTGCCTGGTGTCCCTGTCCCTGCCCCTGTCATTCAGCCCAGCCCCTCCTGCCCAGGCCGGCTGCTCCCTGACCCCATGGTCTGGGGGAATGGGCAGGGCTGGGTGCTGAGGCTTGGCAGGCAGCTGGGTCTGTGTCTGCCAGGACACAGCTGATGATTGATGCCACAGTTACCACTTCCAAATCAATATTCCTCGAAATGTCCACCACTCATACCCCACCCAGTGATACTGCTTGTTTTTTCTCCCCAATAATCAATAATTTGCTTTTTAAACTGTTTTTTTCTCCCTCAAGAACCATTCCCCCAGGTTCCTCTCAGTGTTCCTCATATGCTATGTGTTTAACAAGGGTTGTGCTCTGTGCTTTTCCTACAGACTCTATGTGCAGGGGATTTTTCCTGCTGCTTGTGCTCACCACAGGGTTGCTGATGAGGTTGGTGTGGCCAACTCACCCCAGTGTGAGCTGTTTCTGCAGCTTCATCTCTCCTGTTAGCACCTATTCCATTTGAGACCTCATCTGGACAGCTGATGCCTGGGGCAAAGTCCCCTCTTCTCTTAAAGACAGCAAGGCTGTCTTTTCAATTTTAATTAATATTTTAACTGCTTTGCTGGAATAAATTCAGCTTTAATGAAATACTTTGGAACCGGTGGCCTGGTACAAAAATGAGCACAAAGATGGAGCTTATGTCATATTGTAGTGTCCCAGTGGTGAGTTTTTAAAGAGAAGCTGCATTTCAGGCAGAGCTCTGGCTGTCAGATGATTTTCCCTGTATCACTTCCAAATGCAGTACAACTGCCCTGGAGCCAGGAGCTGGAGATGTGCCACCAGATGCTGGGAATTAAAGAGAACAAGCAAATCTGTGTCTTAAAAAAGAAGCCACTGTTATTTGGCATGAGGCCATGGGACTTGACATCAGGTTCCCTCTTCTATTAATCAGTATTTGTTTTGGGTTTAATTAGCTTTGATTGCAGTTTACAGATGCAAATGTGTCTCTCGTGGCATCTCCCTCACCTCCTGGGAATATACAATGAGTGTTTAGTGTAACAGCATTGGAGAGATGCACAGGAATGAAAACAAACAGAAGAGCTTCATGCACATCCTCAGCGTTTCTGCTGCTCTCCACCTCACTCTCTGGTCACAAACAGAAAAAGAAGAAGATCCTCAAAAGGAGGAAGGCAAGGAGAAAAGAACTCAGTCCTGATGCTCTTGGAAAGCAGTGCCTGATGCTGTGAGGAAAGGTCCAAGGACATCCCTGTGCCCGGGTGAAGTCTGCAGGAGTTATGCATCGAGTTGTGTCCCACAGGAGGAGCCACAGCTGTGCAGGAGGAACCTGTCCCAGGAGCAGCCCAGCAGTGACCCTGAGGACACCTTGCATCGAGCTGTGAGCTCTCTTATGTCTGTCAGATGAAGAAAGAATTCCTCACCTGAAGGCTAATGTGCTTGATTCACCCCCCACAGGAATATGATCTTTCTTCTTAGTGTTTGCCATTTTATAGTTTAATTAAGGTCACCCAGTGGGGCTGTAAATGACATCTTAATTTATAGCCTGCAATATCTGCCAGCACCAGTCAGGCTTTCTGTGGAGTTGGTACCTCAGGAGGAGTGAGAACAGAGACCTGAGGCACACCTGGAGCTCTTCCTCTGCGAGGAGAAGATGTTGGTGCTGATCCCAGTGTGCCCCTGGGTGTGACAGGAGCATCATGGCCCTGCCCACAGGTGTCCCCAGGGAAGGGGCTGCTTAATATCTGGCATCCCAGATTTACACTTTGACATTTACTGCCAACCCATGAGACAGAGCAGAGGCCACCTCACCAGGCTGTAAATCGGGATGTGTGTGATCTAACAACCTGCTTGTGACTCAGCAATGTACTCAGATCCATCTCTTGTGATTTACGACTCAGCTTCGTGACTTATTTTGAGTCAGTCAAGTTCAGAGACAGCCTCTAACTCAGACCCATCACATATTCATCAGTGACATGGGACTTGGATAACTCGAGGATAACTTCAGAATTAATTGTGTTACTTAGGAAGTTGCTGACATGACTAATCAATTGCCACATGGCAAATAAATCAGCGAGGCACCTGAGAAATTAATCATCTTTTTTTTTCAGTTAGAAACTTCACATGCCTTATAAATCAGACATTGGAATAGTTTGTTTTACATCAAACCCACACTTGGAAAACGACCTTTTGGGGAGAATATGTATTTATGGAATATCGGTCCTGAACTGATTGAAGGAATTAAAGAAAATGCAAGGGCAGTGGGTTGAACATTTTATTTTACAGTCAATACCTGTGTGCGAGCAATGGGAACTTGCCACAGTGGTTTGGGTCAGGGCAGGGCACGGTGTTGTGTCCAGAGCAGAGCTGAGAGCCATCCCCTCCATCCCCACCATCCCCATCCTGGGGATGAGCTCCTGCTCCACCCCCGGGCTCTCAGCCAAGACGTGCTTGGAGTCCTAAAATCAAATCTCACAACAAAAACATAAGTAAGTGTACTAGTGGGTTTAGCTAGTCCTAAACCCACAACATTCTTTAGTGCATTAGCCAAGAATTTCAAACTGACAATTTTAAAACTGCTACACCAAATTAATGTTTCTACCCAGTTTCAACTGAACCTGCCACAGACCTTCAGATCAGATCAGGTTGGGCGAGGCTTGGAGCAACCTGGTCTGGTGGAAAGTGTTCCAGCCCAGGGCAGGGGATTCAACCAGATGAGTTTTAAGGCCCCTTCCAACCCAGATTATTCTGTGATACTTCCCAGCTTGCACACAAAACATCCTTTCTCTGGAGCTCAGCAGTGCTGCTGTCCTCCTGTCAGCCCCCTGCTCGCCAAGAGCAGCTGATCTGCTCTTAATGATAATAATCGATATGTTCAATGAAGAATCAGATTTTATTTAATGTGCAATTCACTTAGAGTCTGACACATCTAGATTTATTAAAGCAATTCTTGTACATTGACTTGGTCCTGATTGTTTCTTTGAAATGCATTTTAGTGGGGATTTAAAATCTCAGCAAGATATCCTGCGTTTAAACTGCTACAAATGCAACGTGTTCTTATCAGTAGGTGTCCCTTTAGAATACAGAATCACCCTGCTTTTGTTCTATATATAAAATGCATGGAATAGATTATTCAGGACATATTTAAAAGATGGGGTTTTAATGAATCTGTAGGCAATTTACCATAAATTACAGATGGAAATGTAAAATCTAATCAACTAGTTGTGTAAGCAAAGCCATATGTGCAGGAGTTCCACTCTTGGGACAAAAAAATACTAAAATTAATTAAAAGCATTGGAGATTATTTGAATGCATAAAGTAAAGTTTTTAAGTATTTCCTTAAGAAACTCATCCCGCATAAAGTGCTGTCATTTAATAGCATGGGAAAAATTGCCAGTAAATGTTTATATTAGCAGCTTTAGATAGAAAACCAGAACTCCAGGCAGAAGATCTAAAGTTTCCTATCTGATGCAGCTCTGAGAATTACTGGTTTCTTGCTGCTTTCCCCAGTGGAGTGGGATTTTTTGGGTGACTCTGCCTGGCTTTATGTGAAGGGATCCCCTGGAACCCAGGGACAGCACTGACCTTTGCTCACAAGAATTTATTACCTTAACTGGAGGCCTTAAACTCAATTTCTCTATATGAAGGGCTTGGTGAGTGGTCATTGTTCCCTTTCTCCAAAGCCCTTTGGAGCTGAGAAACTCTAGGAAGCTGCTGCTGCTGCTGCTGCTGCTGCTGCTGCTGCTGCTGCCCAAGCCTGCTTCAAGCCCTTGTGGGATGCTCTGGAAGTGTTGGGATGCAGAAAGATTTAACTGCCCCAATCTTCCTGCTGCTCCAAGAGCTGGCACACACCCACACAGCAACTGGCCACAGGCATGGAACAGGCAGAGATGCAAGAGGATGTGCAGTTTTGCTGGTTTTGGAATCACAGGATCATAGAATGGTTTGGCTTGGAAAGGACCTTAAAGGTCTTCATAGCAGATGATGAAAATAGTTTTTAACATACTGGCAAAGGAACCAATATTGGTGCCAATAGGCAAAAAACCATCCCTGGCTTTACCCCCTCTTGTCTCTTCTCTTTCTTGCCTCATCTGCAGCTGGAATAGGTTAATGAGATGCAAATATTGACAACAAACTTCAGCTCCTGAGCTTCCCGGATGCTGGCATGGGATCATTGGCTGCTGAGTGAGAGTGGCTGTCCCCAGCTTGGTTTTCTGAGGGGGGGAATAAAGCTCTGCTGAGAACTTGAAAAGCCTGACTCTGTAGTGCTGTGCTGCTCAGTTTCTATGGGAACAGGCTGAGCTGGCTGATTGGAAGCCCACATGCAGAAGAGGCAAGAGAAGGAGTGAGTGGGGCTGTGGATGCAGAGATTAATTGGTGTGACTCAGGCTGGGCTTTTATATAATTTGCAGCCATCCCAAAAGGTGCCTGGGCACTGGAGCTGGAATGCAATGAGGAGGTGTTCACAGGACAGCAATCTCATCACTTGTTGAAATGATTGTAGCACCTACTCAGACAAAAAAATAAAGGAAATGGGTGATTTATTTTTGTCCACTAGTTTCTAAATCACCTTTAACTTAGAATCATGGAATCATTAAGGTTGGAAAAGTCCTCTAGGATTATCGAGTCCAGCATTAACCCAGCACTGCCAGGTCCACCACTAAACTGTGTCCCTCAGCATCCCATCATGAACACTTTCAGGAATGAGGATTCCACCACTTCCCTGGTCAGCCTGTTCCAGTGCTTGCCCACCCTCCCAGCAAAGAAATTTTCCCTGATATCCATTCTAAAGCTCACTCATAAAGGTCACTGGGGAGCATCTGCTGCTGGTGGGAATGCAAGACGCTGTTCCTTCCCTTGCCCTTGCTTGATCTTACCAGTTTGGTCACAGGTTAAAAATGGATTTTTTACATTTTTTTTCCCATTTGGTAGATTATTTCCAGCTATGAGAAGGAGCAAAAGAAGCCATAGGACTGCTGAGCCTCAATCCTGACAGCACATCACATGTCACAAACCACCAATCCCTCCTAAAAATGATCCCTGAGCTAAAACCTCCCTTCTGTCAGCCTGGAGCTGGACATGCCCCAGCACCATGCCAGGGAGATGCTGGCACAAACCCTTTAGGAAGGCAAAGCTACTGCCAAACTCCATGTGCATGTCTGTCCCAGCCCCTTTGGTTTGGATGCATTTTTCAGGATGGTGCATGAACTGGGAGAGCAGTGGAATAATTGTAAAGCATGTACAACATGTTCTACTTCAGCCATTTACAAATGACCAGTAGAGCTACATGCTTGCTTGAAAAAAAAAAAAATCAAACACATTTGGAAACCAAAATTAGATGCAAAGCTGGAAGATAAAGTCTGTTGTAAGCACTTGTAAGAAAGAGTTTAAGAAAAGGATTAAAAGGGATTAGTTGAGCCTCTGAGACAGAGAAGTTCCACCAGTAAATCTGATTATCAGCTCTGCGTAGCACTCAGTGATTTAAAACCCCAAAAGGCTGATGCTGGAAATAAGGCAGATTTGGAGAGCTGAGGTCCCATCCCTGCCGTGGTGATGGAGGCTGGAGGCCACGTGTGCCAGTGCTGAATGGGGTGATGGCCCCAAAATTCTCTCCATGGGGTGGGGATTCCCTGGGATCAGGGCATGGTGCTCCCCTCCTGCCCACAGAAGGATCCAGATCCTGGACAAGAAACTGAACCAGCATCATCATCAAATCATTTAATTGCTTGCAATAGAAGGGCCCTTAAAGCTCACCCAGTGTTACCCCCCTGCCATGGGGGTAACACTTCCCACTAGACCAGGTTTCTCCAATCCCTGCCCAACCTGGCCTTGGATACTTCCAGAGATGGGGTGTGAGCTGGCAGATAAATGAGGTTTTCATCCTCTTCCTAATGAATGATGCTCAATGCAAAACAGGAGATGTTACTCCTGGCAGTGGCTGTTGAATTATTCATTGTGGGAAAATCACCAGGGACCAGGCAAAGGAAAGCACAATAAGCTTAACTGCTTTCACTGACGCCTGCCTCTTGTTATTCCACTTCCATGTCATCAGTAATTCTTCCAAGGGATGCATTTGGCTCCAGGTGGGAGCACAGTGCAGAAGCCATGCACAGGGTACCTTCTGCTGGTGTTTTTTAGACAGTGCAAGATTTTTGTTTGTCCCTGTCTGTCTTTCTTCAGTCCTTTGGTTTGGTTTTTTGATGGGGTTTTTTTTTTTGGTGGTGGTAGTTTTGGTTTTGATTTTGTTGGGTTTTGGTGAATTTTTGGGATTATTTTTACTATTTTCTTGCTTCTCCCCATGCTGAGCAGTGCAGCAGAGGATGTGAATCAGCTTCCTCAGCATTCCCTGGAACCTCTCCCTTCTGACCCTGCTACAAGGAGACCCCAGCGTTGCTCTGGCAGTGCCCAGGTCATCATCCCCTCGCAGCCTGCAGGGCTTGGCCATTCCCTTCCCACTCCAGCACGGCTTCAGGAGCCATGCCTGCTTTGGTGTGGGGGACAGAGACCCAGCCAGGGCTTCTCCTGCTCTCCCCTGGAGAGAAGACAGCTTTTAGGAGCTGCCTGTCTAAGCATGGTCCTCAAGTTCATGTTAATTCTGTGTTTGTTATTGGTTTTGACCCGCCTTGACCTGACAGAGATAAAAGGCAGGTCCACTGCATCCTCCTGGGCTTTGTGTTAGGAATTTCTAGGAGGGCAGAGCTGCAATTTAACCTCCATGATGAGAGGAATGAGGGATTTGTCTTTACAAACAAACTGTGGGTCTGCTGGTAAATGAAATTATCACTGAGAGATAGAGGAAACAATGGCAAGGATTCCACTGACTGATATATGGAAAAGACATTTGCCTTTACAAACAAACTGTAGGTTTGCTGATAAATGAAATTGGGTATTGAAAGATGAAAGAAACAATGGGGAAAAGCCATAGATTTCATAAGAATTAAAAATTAAAAGGGAGGGTTATACATTAGAGGGGAATCTTAGGAATCAGGGGCTCTGGGCAGTCTGTAGCTCTCAGGTAGCTCAGCCAGTGGGAAAAGAGAGAGGGAAATTGGGATAAAAAGGAGGCTGCGCCTCCCAAAAATTGGAGAGACCCCAGGGGAATGCTCCATGGCCTCTCCCTTTATTGGAATAAAGTAAAAGGACTCCTCTGTCTCTGTTTTGGACATAAACCTCTGGTGTTTGTGGATTAATTTTCCTGACAATAAGAAGTAGAACACGAAGCTCTGTCTCTTTCTTCTGCTTTGTTTTGAGAGGGGCTCTCCTGCAAACAGCCTTGCTCCAGGCTCAGAGCTGAGCACCTCTGACGTAGCTGAGGAGGTTTTGGGGTCCCAGCCCCGACCCTTTGTGCTGACTCCTGAGAGCTCAGAGCTGGGGGAAGCCCAGTCCTGCCAACAGCAACGCTCCCTGCAAGTCTTTGTGGAGCTCATCAAACCTTAGGTGCAGGGGGAATTCTGCCCCACAGCCTTGACCCAACCTGCTACAAGCTCAGAAACCTTAAAGCCTCAATTTATTCTCAGTTCATACCTCATTATCCCTCTGTCAGCAGCGCTCTTCACTAGCCCCGTGCCTGGGGGAGACTGACAGAGATTTCAGATGCATAATGAGGACATTTCCAACCCCCTGACCCTGCCAGGAGGGACCCCCTGGTCCCTATTTGCAGCAGCAGTGCCATGGCCCCACTGGCATCCCCATCCCACGGGGTCCCTCATGCTAAACGTGATTTTCTAAAGCCTGAGAAAGATGCTCAGCCTGTCAGTGGCTGAGATGTTCCCAAGGGACAGCTGTTGGAAAAACTCTTTTTCGAGGGTTGTTTTCTTGTAAATAGATTTGGGTTCTCAGAATGAGGGGAGATCAGATGTTCTGCATGGGTTTTTCTCGTGTTCCACCAATGGCACCAGAGAGGTGGTTCCTTTGGCCCGTCATGATAAACCTGTATCAGAACAAATTAGAAAAAGGGCTGTAAAACCCAAATAAAGGCTTCACTGCTGATGGAAGAACCTCTCCATGTGTCCCAAACATTCAACCAGCCCTGGGATCCCTCACTCCTGGATGATGGAATGGACCCTGGGTCCAGGCTGATCCCATCCAGTCTCTGCATGTTTTTGGTTTTTTTCCTTTTCACAAAGATAAAACCTTCTAATGAGCTGGTTAAACATTGAAAGCAGTCGTTCATTAAATTTACATACAAAAAAATTGGTTGTAATTACAACAATTAGCTTGCCATGGAAATTGGGTGTTTGGAGAGGATAAAAACATTCCTGCAAGAAAAGGACAGAAAATTCACATTCACATTTACTGAAATAATCTCCTTTAATTTGTCACTTTGACTTCAGTCCTGTATTTTAATGTGTGCTTTACACCCCAAGGGTTCCACCACCTCACTTGTGGAACGATGCCACATATGCACATACTTGTAGGATAAAGAATAATTGGTGTTTCAGGAATTGTCTTAAGTCCCTGTTTTTGACAGTTGTATTTCTGACCCTTTAAGCCTCTGCCTCACCCTTTGGTGAGGAGCACCAGAGCTTGCTGGAGAATTGAGACGTCTTGGAGAGCTGAAATACCCCATGGCACTAAATTTTGAGAAAACAGAATGGTTTTTTTTATTTAGTATCTGGAAAGAAAGAGAAAATTAAACAAAGCTCATGTGATTTTTAACATAAAGCACTTTTGCATTCTTGAGGAGCACAACTGCTGTCCCAAACCAGGTCTGTTTTGACTGATGTTTTGTGGAGAAGAAGCAAACACTGCTGGGAATCTCTGGCATCAACACTCTCAGATCAAAGGCAGAGGAACAAATGTTCAAAATTCTGTTTGTGCTCTTTACAATTTTGCATATTTTTTTATGCCTTAATGAGGTATGAAAGAAAATAACCCAGGGTGGTATAGTAAATGGAAAGAGAGGAGGCAGGAGAGGGTAAATCTATGGGGTTTTCTTGGCCTGTTGACACAAGGGAAAGCCACTACCACAGAATCCCAGAATGGTTTGGGTTGGAATGAACCTCAAATCTCATCTCATCACACCCCCTGCCATGGCCAGGGACACCTTCCCCTACCCCAGGATGCTCCAAGCCCCATCCAACCTGGCCTTGACCATTTGCAAGGATGAGGCAGCCACAGCAGCTCTGGGCACTCTGTGCCAGGGCCTGACCACCTTCACAGGCAAGAATTCCTTCGTGGTATCTAATCTAAATCTGCCCTCTGTCAACGTGAAGCTAATCCCTCTTGCCCTCTTGGTTCCTTCACTTATTCATTAAAAACTGGTTTCATCATCTGCTGATATGACAAATAAAATTATATATCTGCTTCTATCTCTGCCTGCTCCCATCTCCTGCCTCACTTTCCTGATAAGCTGTACAATTTGAGCTCATTTTCTTCAAGCAAGCAGCACTTATTTCTGATTTACACTGTGGCCTTTGCTGGGGACAGCCATGATCCGAGGTGCATCACAGTTTCCCTCATTCAGTTTTATGAAGCAGCAATATCACAGTCAAGAGTAAATTAAATGGATAACAATTACATTTATGCCTCTAATTTAATTGTGTGAGGTTATAAAGGGCATCCATCTGCTTTACTCCTTTTTTTTTGCTCCTGACATCAGCAAACACTCACAGGATCTCTCCAGCCCATGTGTCTGGGGGCTCCCCAATAAGGAGAGGGCAAAATCTGCAGCAAAAAGAGGTGGATTTTAACTCCATCATGTATTAAAGTACCAACTCCCTGCTGCTGGCAGCAAGAACACTGTCTGGAGAGCCGTGCCATCTCCTGGTTTGGTTAATAAGGGGAAGCTACTTAAATAAAAACCATTGGAAGAGAATGCAGGGAGGCAGAGCTACAGAGGAGGATGAGGCTGCTTGGAGCCTCCCTGCACACAGGGAGGGAGCGTTTGGTGGCCATGGGCCAGGCTGCTCTGGTGGTCCCTTGTTGGGTTATTCCCAACATGCAGGGTGGCCTAACCTGGCCAGTCCCCTGAGTTCTTCCTTTTCTGTTTTATGGATGAAGCAGAGGAATTTCTTTCAGGTCTCCAGGGATTGTTTATTGTATCTTACCATAAGTTCTGAGCCATGGATGGTGCAGGCTCTGCTCTCTCACAAACACGAGGCCATTCTGCCCTCAAGGAGACAAAATGTCCCCTTAGGTACAAAACAAACAATCCAATTATTTAACACTACGTGTTCTAAATGTCTCTTGTTATTGCTTTGCTACCAATAACTGGTTATCAATCTGTTCATGTAACCTGGCACTGTGGCAAACCCTACCCAATAACTTTGTGCTCTCAACACTACAGAAAATGGAGTGAGGGAGAAGGAGGGAAACTGAGGCAACGCCCACAATTCTCCATCTTGAACCCTCACTGACACCCAGAGTGTATAAAACCTAAAGAATACATTTTCACTAAGCAATAACTGCCAACTCCACTGCTCTCTAATTCACACTGGGGTTGTTTCCAGCCCCTCAGAAAGCTCTGGGAGCTTTCTCCGTGGACAGAGGCTGAAAGGAGCTTTCCTGAGGGTCAGGAGAGTCAGGACAGGCAGAGAAATATTCCCTCCATCCTGGCTTCCCACAGTCCCCAATGCTGCTGCTCTGTGCATCCCTGTTCCAGAGCAGCCCTTCTGTGTTTTGAAGCCTCCTGCACTCCCAGCCTGGCCTCAGTGCAGTGAAACAGTACTTAGAAGTTACATTCCATTCAGAACAACTGCAGCCTGAACGAAATTACCCTTACAAAATGCAAATGAGCTGCAGTTCCTTTTCATTTTCCGTCTTTAACAGCATTTACTCTGTCACTGGTGGATTTATGGCATTTGGCTGCAGGTTTTAATTGCTGTTTGCATGCACAGCAGTGCCACAGCCGAGCACTAAATGTGTACTTCCATTTTACATCCAAATCTGAGCCACTGCAGAAAAATTATCAGTGTGTGTGTTTTCATGTCAGCTGCATCGTAATTTGCCCTCAGAGCTGCTGAGGAGAAGGGATGAAGTATATTTGTTTTATTCTGAGCTCTTTGTCAATCACCCAGTGAAGCAGGAAGGAAACCAATCCTGCAGCAGAGGCCACACAGGACAGTCTCTATGTGAGTTTGGGATGGGAAGGAAATGTAATAATAAAACTTGTGTTACTCCAGTGGGATGGGGTGAAGACTGGAGGGCTACAGGGCTGTGTCACAAGCCCTGGGGACAGTGTGGTGGCTCTGGGAACTCTGTCACACTCCCCCCCAGGTAGAGGTCTCTTTCTTTTCCAGGTCACACACCATCCAGGAACCTTTCTTCCCTTCTTTTTAGTTTCTTTTTTCTCCTCCTCTTTCTTATTCCCCGGTTGATCAATTATTTAACACATTTCATCGCAGTGCAGAGCTCCCTGAAGTGAGTTGTTTTAAATTAAATACATTTCTCTTTGAATCAACTGGAGTCCCTGAGAAATTTTTAGCCCTGCAAATGAGCTCATTAAAATTTTGGAAGTGTACCTGAATCTCTCCTCTGTGTTTTTTCTTTATTTTTATTATTTCAAATCTCATTCCACTTTGTTCCAGGTTCAATCTTTTCCCTACAGCAGTGCCCTATGCACTGACTGATCAGAATAATTTGAAAAGGAGTGAATTAAAGGGCCCAACATGAAGTTTCCTTAGAGAATTGATGTGGGTTAACTGTCTGTATCTTATTGTGCTGCCTTGTTTGGAAAGCTTCTAGCAACCATCCATTATAGTTATAAGGCTGAGTGATGACTACAGCTACACTGGAAAAAAAAATGGGAAAGAAAAAAATAAAAGAAAAGCAGTTTCTATGAATAATAGCACCAGGGTATTTAAAACACTTGGCTGCACACTTTTCAGGCAGCAGGTGCTGAAAAATGCATTTCTCCCTTAATAACCTTTAAATCCCTTGTATGATGTGGGTTTTCTCTAATCCTCCAAATATGTTCAGAGCAGACAACAAAAATACATTCATGACAGATTGTGGCTCCCAGGGTGGAAACACTTCTTCATCTCCCCATAACACAGAAAAAAGTCTTATTCCAGCTGTGATCCAGGACCAGCTCTGCACCTCTGTGGGCAGAGGTTGTGGGAGTACCTGGATTTGGCTCCTAGGAGCTGCTCCAGACATGCTGGCACAGCAGCCCAAAGGCTCTGGGCTGAGAGCAGGGCTGAATTCAGGGGCACAGGGAGCAGATGGAGCCAGGTGAGAGGCACTGGAGGACGCGAGCAGAGCCAAGCTGGGCTCACTGCTCTGTGCACCACCATAGCAAGAGAACTGCTTGGCAGCAAAGGCATTTATTTGCAGCCCTGTGGGAATC
This sequence comes from Anthoscopus minutus, assembly GCA_013399455.1. NCBI lineage: Eukaryota > Metazoa > Chordata > Aves > Passeriformes > Paridae > Anthoscopus > Anthoscopus minutus. The sequence continues at coordinate 205,888 of VWYI01014350.1, read as the reverse complement.
CAGGACGTCCCTGTGCCAGCCCTGGGTGACCTGAGCCCAGCCCAGGGGGGTTTGAAGCCCTGGCAGGGGGGTCAGAGACCCTGGCATGCAGCCAGAGATCCTTGTGCCTTTGAGCTTGAGCCATGGAACAAATTCCCATCACTGTGTGAAGAAGTAAAAGTCACAAAAGTGTAGATTCAGGATTCTTATTCCAGTGAGCTGGGAGGCAAGATGGAGGGAACTGGGCCTTGTCCTGTCCTCCTTCCTTCTTCTGCCCAGCCTCCATCTCTTGGGTGATGGTGGCACTCTGGCATTGGTGTAAGGTAAAGGGACACAGTCTGACAGAGGTGACAGCTTTTGGAAAGTAACTGTAAATAAAGTAAATGTAGTTTACAGTATAAAAGAGAGCACCAGCCCTGGGGGAGGGCAGAGTGCCTTGGTCTGCTCTGCTGAACAGGCCTTTGCAGGCCAGGCTGGAAATGTTTTCTGATAACCAACAATAAACAACCTTGAGAGTGAGAGCCAAAGACTTCAGACTCCTTCTTGGACAGCTGGGCTGGAGAAAAGAGACTTTTTACACATCTTGGGGTCATCTTGAGCACAGGAAACCCCGAGACAGCCCCAGCTCCACAGCATCCATGTTCATTTTTCCTCTCTTTTCCACCTGGGAAGAGGTCCATGCTCTCATGGTCCATGCTCTCATAGAGAGGCTCCAGCTGCTCCATGGCACTCTGCCCAGCTGAAGAGCTGGGGGGTGACTGCAGAGCTGGGGTGTGCCTGCCCTCTGCCTCCTCCTCACCACAGGTGAGCCACCCTGACAGGTAATGGGCATGGACAGGCTCAGCTAAATGAGGTAGCAGGGAAATTACTCTGCAAGTCCCTGGGAGGGTGGCAGTGAGTTTTTGTGAACATGATTTTCTAAGCCTGAAAGAGTTTTTCAGCCTGGCAGTGGCTGATCTGTTTTCAAAGGAAAGTCTCTTGGAAAAACCTCTCTTGCAAAAATTTTTTGTAAATTGGTTTTGGTTCTCAAAACTGTCATACAGCTGTTCTAAATGTGTTTTTCTCTTGTTCCACCAGTGGGACCAGAGAGGTGGTTCCTTTGGCCAATCATGTTAACCTGTATGGGAACACCTGATAAAAAGTGTTACAAACCCCAAAAAACACTTTTCTACCTCACTAAAATCAAACCTTGCTGTTGTGATTTGAATCCACTCTTCCATTTCGTGTCCACTAACAACAACTTTTCTCTGTCCCTCAAGCTGATGAGGGCAGCACTGGACTTCAGCTTTTCAGGCCAAGGCTGCCAAAACCTTGAGGCTTTCACACAGCCCATGCCCAGCAGTGCCAGGTCAGCTCCATGCATCCCACTCTGGGGGTGCCAGTTCCTGCTTTGCTGTAGCTCTGGGCAAGAGATTTTGGGTTTGTTTGTACCCCACCAGCTCCTGGGGGCACATCATGCCCCCCTCTGCCATCCCTGCTCTGCCAAGGGAGTGAGCTCCTCACAAGTGTGGTACAGGTCTGTTATCACAGGAATCAGCTCTTCAAAGGACTGTTTTCACTTGCTTAAAACTTCTGTTGAAACAAGATATATAATTTACATCTGAATCTGATCCTTTATAATGCAAATGTACAGAACTTCAAACACCAGCTACCTGCCACTCCAAAGGGCTGAACACCCTAACCTGGTTCTGGAAGTGACATGTTTACCCATAAGGGTAAAAATTTTTGATCCATCAGGATACTTTTAACCACCAGTCTATTATGACCATCCCTATTTCCCTCCTGTGCTGGTTGGAGCAGGAATGCTGTCCCCTTTCCCTGGAGGAAATGCTTCTTCTAGATCTTTTTTCTAAGCCTTTAACTGCCTCAGCCTCCCAGGTTCTTCACCTTTGCTGTTATGTGTTTGTCAGGGGAGGCAGCTGCAATGCCAAGCCATAAAGGATGTGAAACAACTGAGGTGAATATACACATTCCTAAACCTAAATCAGCAATGAAATAAATGGGTACAAAAGTCCTTTGTTGGGATTTTCTGAGGAGCCTCCAGGCAAGCCTCAGGCAGGCTGGTCAGACAGTGGAACAGCCAGGGAAGGGCAGTCACAGAAACACAAAGTGGATTGGGTTGGAAGGGACCTTAAAGCTCCTCTGGTTCCACCCCATGCCACGGGCAGGGGCACCTTCCACTAGACCAGGCTGCTCCAAGCCAGGCCTTGGACACTTCCAGGGACTGGGCATCAACGCTGCAAATGCAAATGTGCTCCAAACACATTGAAGAATTCAGGAGAAAACGAAAAAAAGGAGGGGAAAAAATCAGGAAAATAATCCTCAATGTTGAAGTGAGAACAAGAGCTCATAGGGCAGGAGAGTCTGAGGGAGCCCATTGCTGAATGGAGCACACATTGAGCTGCAGGATAAGGCCCCAAAGCCCTGCCAGGATGGGAAATCACCCAGGTCAGGGGAGATGTGAAACCCTGTGCCACCAATGGTGCTGAATTAGAGCCCATGAGCCAAAGAGGAGCCTGTTTGTTCCACTGTCTGAATTTGTGTCCCATTTCAAGGGAAATTTTTTCCAGGAATTTACTCCTGGTTTTCACAGGACACCAGAAGCCACACAGTCTGCCTGAAGCTCTGCTTTTCCATTTCCCTCACTCAAAGAAAACCAAGGGTCAGGAAAAGCCAAGCCAGGCATATTTACACTGAATCCCCCCCTGCAGATCTCAAACAAAAGCTGCAAAAATGCCATGAATAAATTTCTTCCTGTTTGGCTTCGGCTCCAGTGCTAAATGGACCATTCTGTGCTCTGGTGGCCCAGCAGGGAGAGGCCTCTGGGTCTGCTGAGCAAAGGGAGCTCAGTCTGCCTCTGCTGTGCTGTTATTTCATTTTCACCATGACTAGTCTAAAGAGCCAATAATCACAGATAAGCCTGAGTGAACTCTTGTTAAAGCCACGGGGCAAAAAACCAGCTCAGCCCACGGACCCCACAGAGCCTGGGAATTGCTTCTGCCACTCCACTGCCTCCAGCCACGAAGGACAAGCAGCTTTTGGTCTGCCAGCACTCAAAACCAAGCTGTCCAATTGGAAATTTCCAACAGGCTCATTTCTTTTAAACAGAGTAATTTGCAGTTTGCTCAGAATTTTAAAGCCAAGCTCTTTCCCTGCTTATTTTCTGACTTTTCTGTTTAGATGAAAGACCTGCCTCCTCTGCTCAACAGCAGCTCTGGGCTTTCCTGACAGGAAAAATGTCCAAAAATCAGAAAAATATCCCAAATGCCTCCAAAGGGAGTCACACCTCCACCTCTGGTTCTGGTGGAGGTGTGACTACCCCAAGAGAACAGAGGAGAACGAAGCTATTTGAATTAAAAGGAAACTGTTTGGGCTGTCTCATCTCTGCCTCACACCGCCAAAACAAGAAGGGGATGAACAAGAGCCTTTTCTCAGCCATGCTGATCTTTTGGTTCATCTTGAGGCCCCACCCAACAGGTTCTGTGTGTTGGGAAGGTTCATCCATTGCCCCCAGGAAGGCATGAGCCCTGGTGCTCTGGCACTGATGGGTGATCCCACCCCACTGGATGCTTCTGCACCCTTGCGGCTTTTCTCCCTGGAACAGGGGATTGCTGTTTTGGAGATCAAAAATTTTGGAGGTATCCAAAGGCTCATGGTACAGGATCAGTAATTTGGGAAAGGGATCCAAAGGGCTGTGTCACTGTCACTCGGGTTTTCTTCCAGGTGACAAAACCCCCATTTCTCAAAGAGCAAAACCCATAGTGCTTTCTCAAAATACATAGAAAATGGAGTGTAACTCATGAATGACAAGAAATTGCCTGATGTGTCATTTTCTAATCGTACCTCGGGAGAAGGAAAGAGATTGCTTGCAAATAATGAGTTTCATGTGTTGATAACGGGCTGTTAATTAGATGTGGGTGCCACTGCTGGAGGCAACAGGAATGTCAAAACTCACACTTCTGGAAGTTTTTGAATATGAGTCCTTTAATATGACACTTGAGAGGACAGTTTATGCAAGGACTCACAGCAGTGTCAAAGAGAATCAGCTTAAAGCCACTGAGAGCAGGGAAAGAGGAGGGCAGGACATGCCAGGGTTGGGCAATGGGGACTGCTCTGCCGCGGGGTCCTGGACCATCAACTTCCCTCTGGGAGATCTCTGGACCTGCAAGTGAAATTAATATACAGCGAAGGCAAAGCCTCAGCTGGTGTTTCCCATCAAGTATTTACCTATTTCTAGATTATTTAGGAAAAAATCCTTGCCTGTGAGAGTGGTGAGGCCGTGGCACAGGTTTGTGCAGAGCAGCTGTGGCTGCCCCATCCCTGGAAGTACCCAAGGCCAGGTTGGGTGGGGCTTGGAGCAGCCCGGGAGAGTGGAAGGTGTCCCTGCCAATGGCAGAGGTGGCACTGGATGAACTTCAGGTCCATTCCAACACAAACCATTCTGAGATTCTATGATTCTGTGATTGTTGCTTTTGTGTGGAGCAGAGACAAGGAAGGTAGGGAGCAACTTCATCAAGCAGAGTTAGGAGCTCAATCATGAGTGCAGAAGATTCCTTTGAAGGTCTCTCAGTTATGTCTGGCTGGCAGAGAAGTACTGCACACCTTGGTGTTTTATTCCCTTTGATCTGGCTGCCGTGGTGTTTGCTGCCCTGCCAAGCCTCTTGCTCGGGTCTCCATCTTTGCTGTGGGTTAACAATGCCTCCTCAGCCCTTTGATGCTCCCCATAACGCTGCTGGTACGTTTTTCACTAGCAGTGTGCAGGGCGTGAGTGGGGCCAAGCCACTCCCACTGGCGCCCATGGCCGAACCCTGGAGCCCAGTTTGGACCAGTTGATGCTGTGCACACACAGCTGGGACGCTGGTGAGGGCAGTGAGGGGAAAAGAACCCCATTATTACCTGCAAGTATGGAGTTGTACCAAGGGCAGCCTTGAAATCCCCACATCCCACCCTGCTTTACAGGAGGGAATTCTCGTTCCCAAATGCATCAGTGAAGCCCTTGGCTGTCCTCCATCCACCCCAGGGTTTGGCTGCTATTCCCTAAAAGCACATGAGGAAGTGTCCCCTTAGTTGTGCCAGGTGCCAGGGGAAGCTGCCACAGGGTGACAACCAAAAGCAGCCACCCTGCATGGTCTACACAGAGCTGCACCCCAGAACAGACCTTGAAAAATAAAACTCAGCTTTTTGCTGGGATGCTCAAGGGTAGCAGGACCAGGAGACTTTATTTGACATTTCAATCGTTCACACCGTGGTGTGCTCGGTGCTAATTGTTGCTGCCACTGAGCCGGGGCTGAGTCGCTCCTCCTCCTGTACAAACAGCCACTAAATGTCACCTGAGCAGCCTGTCACAGCCCAGCAGCTTTTACTTAATGCAGAGCTTGTCCTGGTCTGCAAGCTGCTGATTGATTCTGCTTCCTCCTGCCAATATTTTAATCAGGACTGTGTTTCCAGGGTTATGTAAATTTGAGAGGCCAGCAACTGCAGCAGGGAGCTCACAGCTTTACCTGGGCCCGCAGAGGAGTGGGGCACATGGCTTTGCAGAAGAGGGCTCACCCCGTTGCACACTTGCTGTCAGACCTGATGTGCTCCCTCTCAGCGTGCCTGAGGTCACTTTTAGGATTCCATGTGCCTCGCAAAGCCCCAGCAGCAGGAGGGTCACTGCTTGACACCACAGAGCAAGTGCCCATGGGGAGAGGGTGTTGTGGTGAGGCTTTGTGTTAATGGTGTTTCCCAGGTTAATGGTTTAGTGCTAGCCTGTACCCTCCTACTGTCCCTCTGTCAGACTAGAACCAGAAAGTTCCTTGTCAATCTTCCCTTGTGCTAACATCCTGCCTGGGAATCCCCTTTGGAAATCCCTTACAACTCCACATCCTATTAGTGTGTGTGACCTATCCCCATCCTCCTGCTTTCCCCATCGTGTTGTACCCCACTTTCACCTCTCCCCAGGGTACCCCCAATTGGTCAGAGACTGGGTACCCCCCTTGGACCTCCCCCATTCTTAAATTGCTGTAATCCCTGCATCGCTGCCTTTTGCTGTTCCTGTAACAAAGCCTCTTGTAACAAACGGCCTCCCTCTCATCCTTGCCTCCTCAGAGTGCAGAATAACATCCAAAAAGGCCAGAGAGCAATTGCCTGGTCTAGCTGCACCTTTGGATCCTCCCCACTCACGGGATGATTTATTAAAATACGAATATGGATCTAATACCAATATTCAACTGGGAAGGACAAAAGACTCCCTAACAGTTGAATTTAGAAAGTGGATGTTTATTATGGCTGGACAGTGCATGGAATAATTCCCTAATATGCTCTGTAAAGTTCACAGGTAAGTACAAAGCCTTTTATTCACACAAGTGTTGAATACCCAAAGTACAAATGCATTTTCATACCCCAGTCACCTCCTCTTCTCTGCTTTGTATGCTAATTGGCAGAAAGGCTATTAAGCATGCGTATTTTGTTCATCAAAATGAGTCTGGGGTCTGTTCTGGGGTGGGGTCACTAGGAATGAGGAAGTAAAATGGCTCTTCCTCATTCTGACCTTTTCACCTTTTCAATGCATGCGTGAGAAATGAATCTTTGTAATGAATAAACAAATGAATCTTTGGAAAACTTCTGGTTTTATTGATACCAAACATCCCAGTTGGCTATCGATATCAGATCCATATTCATATTTTAATAAATCACTTGCAGGCTGTCCCACAGAGAACCTGGCTCCCTGCTGCTGGGTCACACTGATAATCTGTGGCACATGCCCTCCTGAATGCACAGCAGAGCTGGCTGCCCTCCTTACAGGGATAAACGTGACACACGGAGCAGGGAGAGGGAGGGAGGGAGAGGCAGAGGTGAGCAAAGCATGGGACGGGCTGGCAAGCACTGTAAGAGCCAAGGTTTCATATTGTCACAGGATGGTTTGGGTTGGGTGGCACCTTCAGGACCATCTTGTTCCAAACCCCTGCCATAAAGCTCATCTTGTTTCAACCTTCCACTATCCCAGGTTGCTCCAAGCCCTGTGCTGCTGTTGTGGGACACGACAAAGAAGAATTTGGGATGCACTGAGAGTTTGGGGTTTTTTTCTGAGGTAGAGAAGTTTTTATTTGGGGTTTTGCCACCCTTTTTATAAAGTGTTTTGATACAGGTTAACGTGATTGGTTAAAGGAACCACTTCTTTGGTTTCATTGGTAGAACAAAAGAAAAACACATTTTGGATATCTTTTATTTTGAGAACCAGAATCTATTTACGAAAAAACAATCTTTGAAAGAGAAGTTTCCCAAAAGATTTTCCCTTGGGAACAGATCAGCTGCTGACAGGCTGAAAAACTCTCTCAGGCTCAGAAAATCCTGTTCACACTGTCCAACATGGCCTTGAGCGCTTCCTGGCATGGGGCAGCCAGAGCTGCTCTGGGCACCCTATTCCAGGGCCTCACCACCCTCTGAGTAAAGAATTACTTCCTAATATCCAATAACCAGCCCTCTTTTAGTTTCCATGCTTCCTCTGTACTGATGCTTGACTTTTTCCAGGGTCTTACCAAACTTTTTGCAGTCTCAAGTGATGAGTTCTTTAACCTAAGATAGTGGAGAGGGAAAAAACTCCATGGGAATGGGAAGGTGGCCAGAAGGGGACTGTTAGAATTGGGGCAGGAGCTGCATTATCCCAGTGGGATGTGCTCCAGTGCTTTGGGCCCCAGGTGTTCTTGGGGCTCTGGTGCAATTGCTCTGAGAAAGACCAAATCAGAGTCTGGTGGATGATACTCTACATGATAACTTCACAAAAACTCACTTCCTCCCAGTGGGGAAATAACACCAAAGGAGGAGAAAGGCAGAGGGGGAAGATTTTAACTTATCAGAGAAAACTGCTTTGAAGAAAAGTGTGAGTTTCCCCTCCAGAGGACTAAAAGCATATTACATCCTAACCTGATTAAGACAGGGCTCCTTACAAAGGAAGTGGGAAATAGCTTTGAACTTTTGCACAGAACATTATCAGCACATGCTGTGCCATGGAGCAGGACAGAAGATCACAGGGCTGGTTGGCTGGGGAGCACTTAGGCAAGAATTTAATTCCTCTGAAGGGAACTTTAAGGCATTTCTCTTAGATGAAGGTTTGTTATCTTGCTCCTTTCCTGACCTCTCCAGAGCTGACTAATATTGCCAGGGCATGGGAATCATTGAGTCATGGAATGGTTTGGATGGAAGGGACCTTAAAGGTCGTCTCATTCCACCTCCGACATGGGCAGGGGCACCTTCCACTGTCCCAGGTTGCTCCAAGACCCATCCAGCCTGGCCTTGGACACTTCCAAGGATCCAGGGGCAGCCACAGCTGCTCTGCACAAACCTGTGCCAGGGCCTCACGTTTCTCACAGGGAAGAATTTCTTCCTAATATGCAATCGAAATCTGCTTTCTGTCAGTTCAGTCATTGCCCCTTGTCCCATCAAAGGGCTCCATAACCAGGCTCCTCCTGTGATTTATGGTTTAAAAAGGAAGAAGGAAGCATGCTGGAAGCACTACAAGAAGCCAGAAGTGTCTGAAAAATCCCCCCTGGCTGAAGACCCATCCCTGTGCTGCCTGTGGGCTGCCTGTACAGCCCTGCCTGCCTGGGGACAGGGTGTCTCACCCAGCACTCCTGGTCAGAGCACCCCAGGACAGGCTGCAACCATCCCACAGGAGCCAGGTGTGCCTGTGCTCATCTGCAGCTGTGAGAGTGGCTGCAATCAGAACCTCCTGCTCCCTGCAGTGTGTGGAGGCACACATTTAATTTCTCATTTTAACCATTAAAAGTAGTGGTTTTCTTCAAATACAGTCTTATAAACCATTCGTTTTCATTTGCTCCATCCTTGAAGGTGAGTTTAATAACATTCATACATTTTCATTTATAAATTTGTCAGTAATAAGAGAGTTGGCACATGGGAGAAAGTAACTGCATAATTGCAGCTTACACGCTTGTCTTACTGAAAAACTGCTGGCTCAGGCCTCGGCCGTGCCGGGCATCATGCATGAAATTGCAAATGGAATTTAATTTGCCCTTGTATCCTGTAGGATCAGCTTAAAATGATTAATGCAGGAGAAAATGTTGTCAAGATTTTATTCATTACAATCTCCAAGGACTGCAGTGCCAAGCCATCATGTATAACATGACAGGGTGCAATATGCAGCTTTCTGAACTGCTTTCCTGTGGCAAACAATCACATTTCTGCTCCTTAATTCCAGTGCTGAGGTAAGCGGGATTCATCCCATGCATGTCGTTGTGATCTCCTGGACAGGTGGAAATGCAATTTGATTAAATTTGAGACATATAGAGCTGATGTCTGGAGCAGCTCTGGAGCAGGAGGAAGTGCTGGAGGCTGTTGTACCTGCAGGAGGGTGATGTGAGCTTCTGCATCACCAGCTGGGAGCAGATCAGATCTGAGACAGTGAGAGCCCAAAAATTTTGTGTGTCTCAGTCCTCTGTGAGCTGAGCTGTCTCTCACCCTTCCCCTTCCCCTCCCCTTCACTGGGTGCAGAAACAGGATTTGGCCAAGCCTGGTGTCATCATCAGCATGAAAACACTGCAGAAGTGCAGGAAGGTGGAGCAGGAAAAAGAGTGGAAAACCCTACAGCTAAATTGAAAAGGATAGCCAGGGCAGAACTGAGAGACTGGAGAAATGGCTCAATCTTAAAAAAAAAAAAAAAAAAAAAGCATCTGAAGAGACAGATGTTCTTCCCCTGAAACTTCTCTTTCCACTGCTGATGAGTCCCAGTAAGAAAAATCCCTTCTGCCCCGTAGCCACTGGCTAATTGGCTTAACGTGGTGAGGGAAATTATTGGATTGCTCTCTTTTTAGTGGTGGTTATGGCTTAGAAATTGCTCTCATCAGAATTCTAATTGAGGAATGAAATATGGGTTGTGATTATGTTATTGAAATGGATTGACTGGTAATTCTATTAATACAACAGAATTACTGTAGATCCCATGTAAACTGCAGCTGGGAACATTCCTGTCTCAGAGGAGCAGCCTTCCTGCCTCCGAGTTAATCACTGCTTTGTTAGAATGAGAAATGGCTCTCCCAGTCCCCTGAGTCAAACATCCTTTTTCCTTGGCCTGAAATCCATTTTACCTTTTGATTTCTTGTTGGCTGATCCGGGCTGGCTGTTGAAACAAAAGCAACAAGAGCTCTGCCCTTTCCCCCTGCCTGTGTCATTGCAGGGCTGAGCTCAGGCCCCTCCTTTGGCACGGGGATGTGCAGCTGACCCCCTGAAGCTGCCAGTCAGGGAGCACTCCTGCAGCAGGCTGTGCTGCTGTAATTACAGAAGCTGTTTGGCTAATTAGGCATTCAGAGCATGGCACAGACACCTCAGGCTCACATCTCCAGCCCACGCTTTGCTGCCTGTGCTGTGGTGGGGACAGAGCAGGGCTGGGACTGGCTCACAGAGGAGACAGCTGACCCTAAAACCACATTTTTAGTGGAAGAACAGAGTGTGCATGAGGGGAGCTGAGATGATGGCAATTAGATGGCTGTGGTGAAAGTCAGTGTGAGATCATCAGGACCTTGGGCACCCACTGATGGCTCCAAGGAATCCACACAACTCTGTTCACCCGCCTGAGTGGGAGGCCCTGGCACAGGGTGCCCAGAGCAGCATCCAAGGCCAGGATGGACAGGGCTTGGAGAACCTGGGACACTGGAAGGTGTCCCTACCCTTAATAGGGGAGCTGGAATGAGATGAGCCTTGAGGTTGCTTCCAACCCAAACTATTCTAGGATTCTGTGTTGATTTGGCAAGGTGGATGTCCTTGTCCAGCCTGCACCTGCCAGTGTGAGCACATTTGAAAGGCATCTCAGTTTGACAGGTTCCACTTTTACATTAATTTAGAAAAGTGCTGCAAGTAGTAATTGTGCCTAACCCCCTTTGCAAACCTTATGCCAGATTGTTGTAATTAATTGTTAGCAAAGAGAAACACTTCAGGCTTGAAGAAGCCAACTGGGCCTCCTGGCAGGAGCACACAGACTAATACCTTATTGGTTTAGCTGCCAGTTAAAATGAGACAAATCAGTATAAATTTCATTGTATTACAACAATATTGATTCCCCATTAAACAGCAGACAAAGCAGGTTATGGCTTTAGGAAAGCTATTAGGAGCTAAAGAATGTTTTTTCTTGAGAATAAATGGGAAACTAGTGTTTCATACTGGAGAGCCAAAGAAGCAGGAAGGTGTATGAGAGGTTAAGGGGAGTGAAGAGGCAGAGTCAAGCCAAGAAATGGCAAGCACAGATGGAGAAGCCATGGCAGTAATGGAGAGCCCTGGATGGGGGACGAGGGAACACCGGGTCCAGCACAGGATGCTCCAGTCCCTCCCAGCCCCACTGAGGGGGATCAGTGCTCACATCCCCTGCCAGCGAGGCCTCAGTCACTCTGCCACTTATGTCAGCTTTGGGGAGAGCACCTGGGTCAGCACAGCAGAAAATCCCTAAGAAATTTCACCTCTCACAGCCTGGAAGCCAGGCAGATGCCTCCATAGCATGCCTCCTCCAAAGGGTTAAACCAACAGCAGCCACAGGCTGAGGATTAAGATAAATAATTTTTAACTGAATCGATACTGATAACAGAACGGAAGCTGGGAGCTTATTGACTACTGGAGTGACTTTTAATGGCTCTTTACACAGTGAACTCCACACCATCTCTCACCCACGTGAGTGCACGGCACAGCCAGAAAATTCCCTGGTACCACTTGTCTGCACCAGAGGACAACAAAATACAGAATTAGAAGCAGTAATTTCCACTCTTAATTACCAATGACAAACTAAAAAACAACTCAAACTCCTGTAAAGGACTATGCAAAGGAAAAGTATTTTGTTTCCCTCAGTCATATACTGAAGTCTATTATTACATGCCAACAAAATAATCTTCTGGGTGCTATTTACTGAGCAGCCCAGTGGCAAGCTGAGGGCTGGGATGCTGACATAGTCCCACCAGGATCAGCCCCAGGATGGGGTTATTGTCAGTGTGGAAAATGGGAGGTGAGCTGACACAGCAGAACCAAGAGCAACTCTACTCAGAAAGGGAAAATTTGTTTTAACCTTGGTGGCATTTTCTTTGCAAAGAAGTTCAGAGTTGGGTTAAGAACATGGCTTGGACATGCCCCAGCTCCCCATGAATTATAAGAGGAAGGAGGAGGATTCCTGTGAGATGAAGAGGGCAGAGCACCCTGTAGAGCTTTAGCTTAACCTGCTCTGCAAGGAAGTGGATGAAGATTACCTGTAACAGGGATCACAGCTAAAGATTCTGTGTGTTACACTGCTGAGCTGCAGCCCAGCACCATGCCAGAACAGTCTGCAGCAGCCCAAAGGACCTCAGATTGAAATAATCCAATTTAGGGAAATCAGAAGCATGAATCACTAAACATCAGCTACAGCTACAGCATGCAGGTAGGAATGAATGGGAGCAGTGCTGGCTGGGTGATAAAACCAGCTTGGCAGGAGCTGGAATAGGATGCTGATAAAGCTGTCATCTTTATCAATTTACAAAAATGAGATTATAAAAGCCTCGAGGCAAATATGGGCAGTTCTTGGGAGGTAATTTGAACCAAGCCTTCGCTGTGTACAGCCAGAGCTCTGAGCCATGAGAGGACAGTGCTGCTCTCCTCCTTCCCTTGGTCCCTGCTCAGATTCCTGTTGGTCAGCCCAGGTCTCTATGCTGGTGATGCTTTTCAAACACCAGAGGCTTGGGCTGATTGAGCCTCTTCCTGGAGTGACAACAGAATTTACAGAGCACAGCAAATTTACAGCCCAGCCGGACTGAAGAGGTTTTGCCCTTGGTGTTACTCCCCAAACCAGCACTGCCCAGTGTGGACAGGAGTTTCTGAGCCTGAGGGAGTTTTCAGCCTGGCAGTGGTTGATTTGTTCCCAAGGGGAAATCTTTTGGGAAACTTCTCTTTCAAGGACTGTTTTTTGTAAATAGGTTTTGGTTCTCAGAACAATGTCACACAGCTCTTCTGAATGTGTTCTTCTCTTGTTCCACCAATGGCACCAGAGAGGTGGTTCCTTTGGCCAGTCATTTTAACCTGTATCAGAACACTTTATAAAAACGGTTTCAAACCCAAAAAAAAGCTTTTCCTATCTCATTAAGATCAAACCTCACTGTTGTGATTTGAATCCACTCTTCTATCTCGTGTCCACTAACAACAGCCTGCCCAGCCCAGTGAGGCCAGGGTTCAGCTGGGGGGAGCACAAGGCACGGGGCAGGGAGCTGCATCTTCCCCCAGCTGCTCTCCAGCCTTCCCTGCAGCCCTGACAGAACAATCCAGGTTTCCAACACCACCAGACACTCCCATTTGGATTTCTGAGGCAAAACCTCTGCCTGCGGAGCCCTGGGAGCAGCAGGTGGTGCCTTCAGGATTTGTGGGATGCCACTGTCAGAAAGCAGAGGTCAAGGCAGCAGTGATGCTAGAGAAAGATGCCATGGCCTCTCCAGGTTAATTATTTGTCTGAGGATTACATAATGCAGATGCGTTACTCAGAGCTTAGCAACAGATTTAAAAAAAAAAATCAAAAGAAGGATGAGGAGGAGACAAAAGTTAGGAAGGCTATAATGGAGCAGGGAATGAAACAGGAAGACAAAAGATCTAATTACAAATGACATTATTTGCATTCTCATCAACTTGTTTCAATTTTGTTTTCTTATTGCTTTAATCTTGGAGCTTAATTCCCTGGAACACAGTGGATGAAGGAGGCAATGAGAGCTGTGCATGGTTTGTTCAGGGCAGGATGTGATGGTGGGTGCAGGCAGCCCCAGCTTTGTTTTCCCATGGGCTGGGTATATCAGGTTATTCCTCAGGTTTTATAGTCTCCAGATGTATCTAGATGTTTCAATTGAAAAAAATTAAGGCGATAAAAATTCAACATTCCTCTCCATGCTTGTGTGAAATGGGATCTGAAACAGCTTCAGCTTTGATTGGATACCCAGTGTGACCTGACATTTAGCTGAGGATGGGAAAGCACAGGTATCTTAAAGAACAGGATGAAAATAATTCTGACATTGTGCTCTTGATGAGAAAATAGCATTTTCATACCACATTGGGCATTACATTACATTTCAGGTACTGAGGGCGATGCAAGTGATGCTCAGAGAGAAACCCATTTGGACTCCCAGAGGGAGCTTGTGATTCCTTGGGGGTTCACATGAATTTTAAATTAAATTATTAAGCAAAAACCTGACCCAAAGCTCAAGGACTATATTGCATATCAAATGTTTTAAATTGTTTAAAATTGTGCTGGTAGTGGGCACGCTGTCATGTGAAGGAGTAACTAGTCTGAAACAAATTAAGCAGCCTAAATTGCTCAAGCAACAAAACATGGGCAATGCTGCTCGTGGAAAATAATCCACCCAAAAACCAAACCAGTTCTGGTGTCTCCACATCCTTCCAGCATAAGGAACAACCAACCTGGGGATGAGCTGGGAGCCAGCTGGGTCCTGCCTGGCAAAGTGGCCAGGATCACCAGCATTTCTGGCACCAAGAGCATCCTTGGGGCTTACAAAAAGGAGGAAGAACAACTTTTTATCCAGGCAGATAGTGACAGGACAAGAGGGAATGGCTTTAAACTAAAAGAGGAGGGATTTAGATTAGGTGTTAGGAGAAATTCTTTACTAAGAGGGAGGTGAGACCCTGGAACAAGTTGCCCAGGGAAGCTGTGGCTGCCCCATCCCTGGAAATGTTCAGGTTGGACCCTGGCCTAGTGGAAGCTGTCCCTGCCCATGGCATGAGATAATCTTTAAGGTCCTTCCAACCCAAACCATTCTGGGATTAAAACTCACCCCAGCAGCCAGCACCTTGCAGCTCCCTGGGGCTTGCATTTCACACCTCACAGCCCTTTCCTAGGGGAAGGGCATGGATTTGGCCCCTGTGGGAATCAGGGACACAGGGAATATTTCTCTGCCTGTCCTGGAAATTCCTGACCCGCAGGAAAACGCTGGTTTTAACTTCTGTCCATGGAGAAAGCTCCCAGAGCTTTGGGATGGGTTGGAAACAACCAGTGTGTGAATTTATATGGTAGTGTAGTTAGCAGTTTGTCACTTGTTGAAAAATGTATATTTTGGGTTTTATATAGCGTGGACGTGAGGACTCAAGATGGAGAATTGTGGGCATTGCCTCAGTTTCCCTTCTCCTTCTTCACCTACTCCCTGTTCTGCAGTGTTGGGAGCACAAAGTTATTGGATAGAATTGGCCACAGTGCAGGTGTTGTGTAGACAGACAAATAATTAGGTATTGGTAGTAGAATAATAAAAACAGATGTTTTAAGGACATGGTGTCAGGTCACCTTCTCTTGTACAAATTCAGACATTTTGAGCCTTTGGAGGCTTTTACTGGCGTGTTTTCCAAGAGTGCAGAGCCTGTGCCATTCCTGGCTTGAAGCTTGTGATAAGAAAACAATAAAAAACCTTTGAAGACCGAACATCAAAGCCCCTCTGCTTTGTCTGTCCCAGTCCCTGGGGGCTGCACTGCCCAGCACCCCCCGTGTCAGGGGGAGCCCCACATTCTGGTGCCCTGTGTGGCCACCAGCCCCCACGTGAGCTGCCACAGAGCAGATCCATCCCCGTGCTTGCTGTGGCTCTCCAGGCTTCCCTGCCCCATCCTTGTGCTCCCAGCAGGAACATGTCACCTTCCACTTCTGCTCTGCTGGAAGTGGGAACCCACAGATTTTAAATTACAGATATTTCAGTCAAACAGCCTATTTGAGTTCAGGCTTTATTATCATCTTACACTGTTTTCCAATCGACTAAAAGCAGGTGTGGGGGTTTTTTGGGGTATATATAACACACACGCAGCCAACATAACTCCATGCATTGATTTTTGGGCCAGCTCTGCAAAAGGCAATTCAACTGACAATTAAATTAACAGCTACATTTGTCATTCTTGGCCCAAATGAGATCCAGAGAAGAAATTGCCCTGCTACCCACTCAAAGTTCATCACTCTTTGAGGAACACTGGACATTAAAGCCTAGGCTGAACTGCATCTTCATCAGGCTGGGAGTCTGCCTGGGAGCTTCATTCCCTCTGCAGATGATCCTGTAATATACCTTGGAATAGGTGTAGATTAGATTTTGGGAAGGAATTCTTCCCTGTGAAGGTGGTGAGGCCCTGGCACAGGGCAACTGGACCCCTGGAAGTGTTTGAGGCCAGGTTGGACAGGGCTTGGAGCACCCTGGGACAGTGGGAGGTGTCTCTGGCCATAGTAGGATGGGATGGAATGGGATTTAAGGCCCCTTCCAACCCCAGCCATTGCAGGATTCATTCACAGGATTGTAAGATTTCATGAACAGAGTTATTGACTATAACAACAACAGGAACGTGTCCAACATCTTTCAGGACAAAATTAGGCAAGACTTTTAATATGAAGCTCGGTATCTTCCTCTCAGTTTGCATTTTGACTATTTTGCACCCACTCTGTGTCATGCGGAGGAGTCAAAAAAAGAAATGGGATCACATTTACAGTTCTGTGCATAATGTGGAGGATTTCTGCACACCCCTGCCAAGATGCTGTGCTGCATCAGAAGCCCAAATGCCACCATTTCTGGGTTGGTTTGCAAGGCTATGTCTGCATTTGTTATGTCTGGTCTTAGATTTTTTCCTCTTTTGATCCCAATTCCAACCTCTGGCACCAAAGACACTTTCACCCATCCCTTTGGACAGACCCCTGGGAGCAGAGGAGACAAAACAATCCCCTCACGCTGCCCTGTGCCCTGCAGCAGCCCAGGGACCTGGCTGGGAGGGGAATGTCAGCAGGAGCTGTGTCCCTGCTGTCCTGGGATGCTCCCACCTGAGTAATTTATGATGAATGCTGAACCAGCCCAAAAGGTTTCCCTTCAGCAAGACCCTGTGTTTAAGGCACTGGGAGACATCTGGCTATAAATCTGGTGGTGCCAGGAGGATCTGCTGCCCAGAGTCATCTCTGTGCCCAGCAAACCACTGCCACTGCCTGTGCTGGAAATGGCAAAGCTGCTGAAATATCTGATACTGGGGTTCACAATCAGAGAGAAAAACATGACCTGTGGCTCAGGATTGCTGCACAGGCTCTTGTGTCTTAAACATATCACGTATAATTGTATTCCCCAACATTTATTGACTGTGTTGAGTACAGCTCAACAATAACACTCAGAAAACACAGCTGGAAATAAGGTTTCTGGTTCCCACCAGAGGACCAGAAAGCAACAGCAAAATGTTTTCAGCCCTCACTAAATCAACAAATAACCAACTAAAAACACCCTTCCCAAGCCTTAAAAATCCCTCTAGCATATGAACAACTGGAAAAACTCCTTTTGTGCTCCATGCCTTGTACTTCTGCTTTCAAAAGCCAACAGTGAACATAAGGCTCAGAGCAGAGGCAGAGAGATGTAATATTTATATTTCTGCCTTAGCTGAACATTTTTCTACAAAGTCCTTAATTACCCAGGTTAGTGGGTAACCCAGCCTTGCTGGATAATTGTACAGAATACCTGGCATCTGCTACTGTATCCCAGATTTGTGGGGGCACATCTGCCTGCGCAGTGCTTGTGAAACAATGGCAAGTTTTACAGACACTTAGAACTTCTGTGACTATGAGTCTGTTCTAATTAGTACTAGAAATAAATGTTTATGATGTAGGAAATGACAAAATGTATTTATCACCAACCTAATAATTCACAGTAAAGGAAACTTCAGGCCAAGCTGTACAGTATGAATTCAAATGATTGTTTCTTGGTTTCAGTACATACGTCCTGTGACATTCCAGGCAGTGTGAAAATTGATCCAAAACACCCAGACTAAGGCCTCTCTTGTTGGGAGAAATCATTGGGGATCAGCATCTCTGAGCCCTTGGCTTTATTTTCTGTTATTTTGTTGCTGGGCAGGAGCAGGTGAGGATGTGCCAGGTCCACAACTCATGACCTGGACCATGGTACTGCGACCTGGAGAGGCCCAGCCACAGACACTCACCCATCTCAGGGGTTCACCAGCATCAGAAATGCAGATGGGAAGAGGAGTTGCTCCATCCTGCTGAGGACCAGGTAGATTCCAAGTTCCTGGAAGCACCACACACCTAAACAAACCCCTCAGGACCTCTTGCCAGTGGAGATGTGAAGCTAGACTCACCTTCTTTGCACACCCAGAGCTTTCCTTTCCTTTTCTCTTCTTCCTTTCATAGCTACTGCCTGCATTTCCTTTGTTTTGGCTGCTCTAAGGGACAACAAGCCTTGACAGGCTGGGATTGATGGTGCTGTTGGGAGCCTGGCAGCCACACAGAGTGTGGAGCTGTTTGAGGAGCTGTCAGTGATGGAGCAGGGACCCCTCCCACAGCCCTGGAGAGGCAAACACCGGCTGTGGGCTCTACTCCTCCCGGCCTTCACAACCTCCTGCTCTGGGGGAGTGATTGTTCTGGGGTGCCATGAGAGCTGTGCAGAGCCCAGCCCAGAGGATTCACTTTCACAGCCCATCAGCAGCTGAAGTGAAGGGTAATTACAGTCCAGAGGGGCTGAATCCATCACGCTTTTTGTTTTGCTCAGAATTAAACCACAGAGAAGAGGTTTCAGCTGCTTTGGCACGGGGCATCTGAGCAGGGCACAGCACTGGTGGTGCTGGTGATGCCCACACTGGAGCCTGCCCATCTCCAGGTGCACCTGGCTCACCTGGCAGCAAAGAGCCATCATCCAGACCCAGGCTCTTCTCATTCCACTTTCAGCGTTCCCCACCTTCTGCCACGTGCAAAGAATTTACCAAAGGAGCATCAGGGGCATCAGGTGGCTGGGAACAAGGTGACACGCCCCTGTCACCTCCTCCACCTCAAGTAACAAACCTTTAATTTTAGAAGAAAGTGGACCAAATAGCCATGTTGGTTTTCTATACCTCAAGAACTCATACCAGTCACAAACTTGGATAAATCATCTTTATTTCAATAAAGCTAATGCAATTCTTTTCCACTACTAAGAAAATTTGCTATTTCCCCTTAAAAAAGAAAAGCCTATAACATGCCTGAATTCAATATCACCACAAAATGGAAAGCTAACATGATTGAGGGGAACTGAACTATTCCTGGTAAATAACATTTTCCAGGTCTCAATTCCTCTTCCAACATTTCCTCTGTCAATTAGCCAAAGCAGTTTCCTCTGACTAATAAAGCAGTTGGTTAAGCTTATTTTCCAATCAAAACTCACTTAATTACAGCAAGTTATGGTTGAAAAAAATGATTGATCAAAAGAATTTAAAACAGCCAGCCTTTCTGCTCCTGGAAAATCAAACTGCCAAGCAGAAATTCAAGGAACTCTTTCAGGCCAGGTCCTCCCTGTTGAGGTTTCACACCCAATGAGGGATCCCAGCCCACCAAAAATAAATGGGCACAGTCTGAAGTGAATTCTACACATATCTAACGTCAACCATTTAGATTAAATTGCGTTTTGCTTAACTGGTTTGTTGAATCAGGGTTGACCCAACAGTCCTGGTCCTGCAGCATCCCCAGACTAAAACCCAGGCTGCAGAGCTGCTCTTCCCACCACACATGAGAGCACATGGATTTTTAGGAATGTCTGAAATATGTTTCCAACTTGAAAACCTGAAGTAATTCAAGGGAGAAATGATAAAACTTGCGTTCTGTCCATGTCTTTGATTAGCACCTGCAAATACAAGCACCTCCACCCTTCCTCCCTGCCAGGAAAACGGATCTGGATTTGAGACGCTGCACCTCGTGCTGGGCTGGGGCACAAGAGCTCAGAGAGAGTTCACAGCAGCACCTGGAGCACTCAGATGCACTAAAGTTAGTTTAACCAGCTGCCATGTCCTTTCCAGCAGTCACTGGAGTGTGTTGAATAGAATTCATGGAGTGGTTTGGGTGGGAAGGGACCGCAGAGCTCATCCAGCTGCCATGAGCAGGGACACCTTCCACTAGCCCAGGCTGCTCAGTCTGATTGCTGATAACAGCTTAATGGAATTTCTTGCATGATAGAAAACAGTACAAAGATTTTTTTTTTTGAATGATAATTACTAAGTTTTCTTTCCCAGGGATGAATTGTAATTATTCTTTCCGTTTCACAAGGCATGTCATGCGCTGCTGAAAGAGCAGAAGGACACTGAAATAAGCTTCAATTTATTGTACATTACATATGAAGTCACTTCTCATGAATATTGAATGGATGAACAGCTAGAGTTTTGAAAACAAAAGGCTGCCTGATTAATTTTCCTATTATTTTCCTGCTCTCTTGGAACAGCAACTCTTCCCCCAGTAGAAATCTTTGGGCTTGAGGCTGTGGGTCAGGGCTCTACACGGCGTTTCCCTTCCCTGGTGGCTTGAAAAAAAGACTTCAAAGGGAAACTTAAGACCAGGAATCTGACTTGCTGTCAGAATTTCTTAACCTTGAAGACATAACCCCACCATGTGCCAGAATGCTAACAAGGACTGGCTTTGTTTTTTTCTGTTGTATCACAGGGCAAAATACAGCACAAGCTGTGAATATCTTCTCCACTGAGTGTCAGAACACTTGCTTTATGCCTTTGCATTCTCAGGGTATTTTCTACTCTATCACAAAGGAGATCCTGATTGCATTATTATTTATCTGGCTATTGATTATAAAATATTGAAAGTGGAGCTGACAGAACCAAAACTTTTGCAGCACTAACTGTAATGAAAATAGTGCTCAGCATCCCCTGCAGAAATGTTCAGGCTGACATTAAAATCTGAACAGTTGCAAATAGAACTGAAATTACAACTGTCCTGGGTTTATATTAAGAAGCATTGAGTCAGTGTAAACAGAGCTGAAGTTCCACTAAATCAGAAGAAATTAATGCAGTTTATTTTCATCTGGAAAGAGAAAAAGCCTAAATGAGAAAGAAGGAATTACTTTTTTTAAAAAAAGCCACCATACCTAACAGCAATTAGTGTGTATGCACACCCTCTGCTCTGTGCTGGGTGGGAAGCAGGTGGCAGAGACAGATTCCCACATGCTTGGGGCACTGGCAGTCTTTGAAGGATGATTTTGTGCGCCTATGTCCCTTTGAAATGCAGCAAAACACTTTGCTAAACACCTTCATTTGCACTTCTTAATTATATGCAGCTCTTGCTTTCATGGGATGAAGTGTTTTTATTAGAAACTCCAAATGTTGTATCGAAAGGAATTTTGCTTTGCTTTAGACTCTGGAATAACTTCCCATGAATCCATCCCCACCTTTTGTGCTGCTTTTCCTGTCCCGCCTGCACCATCCCAGGTCTAACAGCAAAAGCTCTGGGTGCTTCAGCACTGCTTGGCAGGAGCTTCAGTGATGCAGAGCTGGCAAAAATCACTTGCTATTGCAGAATCTCACGTGAAAGGGGATGACTTTCCTGCCCAGAGAGGTCCCTTCTGATTCCAGCAGAGCTGAGCATTGGCACACAGAACAAAAGAGGTCTCAGCAACGAGGTGGCAGCCAAAGAGCCCTGATGGTGCTCGGCTCTGCCCATCATCTAGCAAGTTCTGAACGTCTCTTTATACCTTTTTACAAGGGCAGGGAGTGACAGGAATGGATTTAAACTGAAAGAGAAGGGGTTTAGATTGGACATCAGGAAATAATTCTTCCCTCTGAAGGTGGAAAGGCCCTGGCACAGGTTGCCCAGAGAAGCTGTGGCTGCTCCATCCCTGGAAATGTTCAAGGCCAGGCTGGATGGGGCTTGGAGCAGCCAGGATTAGTGGAAGGTGTCCCTGCCCACGGCAGGGGGTGGAATGAGAAGAGATTTAAGGTCTTTCCAAACCATTCCATGATTGTGTGACCTCCACAGGTTACAGTGCAAAGTGTTCCAGCAATGGGGAGACTGGTGGGTGACAGCAGCACTTCCCAGCCTGTCATCAAGCCAAAATGACTTTTGGCCACGCCTCACCAGCCTCTGCTGCTGCACCTCACACTCAGACACCCCTTTATGTGTAGTACTGGGGAACCTGAGCTCACAAATCACATTTTCCCATGGTTTCACAGTGCTGCTTCATCCAGCTCCTCAGAAGAGCTCGTAGAAGTTCAGAGGCACCAGCTTTGGGAAGCAGCACTGAGCCTCCTCCTTTCCATCAGATGCCCCAGGCCTGGCCTTTGGCAAACCAAATCTCGGGTGCAGCATTTCTCATTCTGTTTCCATCTCCTTCTGTAATTTGTTACCAAATTCTTACCCCTCCCTCAGCCTCAGGCAGTTGTTTTACACACGGTGCATGGCCCTGCATGTATGTAAATTGATTACAGGTTCTGTAAATGAACATGCTGACACTCCAGTGTAGATGAAAGTGAAAAATTGATGTCGCATTCCCAGCTTCATTTCACTGTGGCACAATTCATTGGTGCCATCTGTCTTAGTCCTTTTTAAATGGCAGCTTTTCTTGAGTTGATTGACAAGTGAATAGATTTTCTGCCACAAAGTTTGGAGGTCAATCAATCACTTATGTGTATTAATTACAAAGATCTTGAAGCTGCAGATGGCAATTTTTTTACTTCAATGAGCTACACATACAGAGTTGCTTAAACTTATTTTTAAACAGCTTATTTTTCACTGTTGGTCAAAACTCTGGGCTGACAGATATAAAAAAAAAGCAAACTTTATGATTTCAGCAGACAGCACTATTGGGCCACATCAGTGATGGCACAGCAGGAGTCTGAGGGCAGTGTAAGCCACATGTCTTCCCCCAGATAAGGAAAAAAACCCAATTTTTTAGGTAATTAAAGGGTTTATAACCCTTTCTGCAAGAGAAGGGATATATAGAATATTGGAATGGTTTGGGTAGGAAGGGTCCTTGAAGCTCAGCTCGTTCCAACCCCAGTCATGAGATCAAGCCCCTTCCAACCTGAACTTGAACAATTCCAGGAGTTCTGTGGAACAAATGAAGCCTTATCCAATCCCTGCCCAAATTCTGCCATTTCATACAGAAAATCAGCAGCATCCTGGCTGACAGGATGCTGCCCAAACTCTCTGGGAAATAGCAATGTGATAATGTTGCCTCACACAGATTTGTGGTGCTGCTCTGCACAGTTAAACAGATAATGTTTCTCACCCAGAGACACCTGCAGTTTTACAGTCAGAGCAAAGTTTCTTTATACACACAATATTTTTACATACAGAGCTGCTGACGCTTGAAATGGAAAATGCAGGAGCTAAGGTAGACTGTGTATGTATATCTGTATATACATAAATTCTAGTTTGTGCATCAGTTTAACTTTATAAAGGGTTTGAGCTTCTGAGCATATAAAGGGACAACTTAAGCCAGGTGTGTGTTCCACTAGTGTTGATATTTTCCTAGATTTCATATAGCAAAATTCTGTCAGTATTTCAGGCTATTTCAAATGCAGGTGGCTGAAGGAAATGAAGGTTTTTGTAAGAACAGGGTGAGAAAGAAACTGGTTTTATGTCCTCTATTATATGAATTGAATCTAACTACAGTGTGATGGTGAGAAAACACCTAACAACCTCTGTGTGTTAGAACAAGCACCAGAAAAGAAAGGAGCTGGTTGGGAGGTTCTGCACTGGCTTAGCTAATCACAACCCCTGCAAATGCTGAATTGTGTGAAATTTTTAAACACATTTTGGGGAACATTGAAAATGCTCGATTTTCTCCAGAATGGGGTATTCACAATTTTGTAAAATCCCCCAGCTGCAGCAGGGAAAGCATTGTAATACCCACCTTAGAAATGGGCACAGCAATGTAATACCGACCTTAGAAATGAGCGCAGTGTAATTAACACCTGCACCGAGCCTCAGATACAATGGAGGCTCCCAGATAAACAGCTCAGAGAAGAAAGGGAAATGCTTTGAGGCAGCAGTTCCAGGGTAATGTGCAGCCCCCAGCCAGCATTTGGGAGTCTCTGCTGCAGCCCTGGCTTGGGACACCCCCATCCACAATGGGTTAAGTGGGGATGATGCCTTAAGTTTTTGGGTTTGCTGTTCTGCTTTGGGGTGTGGCTTTTTATTCAGGGTTACCAGGATCTTTTCACAGGGGATGAAGACACAACCATCCTACACCAATTGGGACTCAAGGACATTTTTTTCCAAACTTCAGGCTCAAAGTACAAACAGCGTGGAAGGAGGAGGGTGGGCAAGTGGGGCTCCTGTGTGCAAATGGACCCAAACCTATAAAAATGTGAGATCTGGGCCTGGGCCCTCCTTTGCTTCCACCTTGGAGCCATCCAGGCAGAGCCCGAGTGCAGCCCTGGTGCTGCCAGGCCTTTGAAGGCCTCAATAAATCTCCTTTATTGCTCTGAGCTCCCTCCAGCCTCTGTCCCAGCTCCTCAAAGCATCAGGGATGGTGGCCTTTGGCCAAAGGCTGGGTTTGATGATCTGGGAGGTCTCTTCCAGCCGTACTGATAATGATTCTGTGGCCCCTCCCTGGGAAATGGAGAGTGGGTCTGGCCTTGCTGACCCGAGCCAGCTCCGAGGGATGCCCTGCAGAGCATTTCCTCCAAGCTCACCAGAGTTGCTAGAGGACACAGAAAGAAGCATGGATTCAATCACAACAGCGAGGTTCTCTTTTTGAGGCTGAAGTTTTCCTTCTGGGGTTTTTAACCCCTATTTATAAGGTGTTCTGATACAGGTTAACATGAGTGGCCAAAGGAGCCCATTGATGGACAAGGAAAAAAACATTCAGAACACGTGTGTGACATTGTTCTGAGAACCAAAACCTATTTATAAAAACAGTCCTTGAAAGAGAAGTTCCAAAAGACTTCCCCTTGGGAACAGATCAGCCCCTGCCAGGCTGAAAACTCTCTCAGGCTCAGAAAATCCTGTCCTCACTCCAGGGAGTGGCTCCACCACTTCTGAGCAAACTCTGGCAGCGCTTCTTCATCTCCTGCTTCAGCACTCGGAGAGGCAGAGGGAGAAGTGCCCGTCCTGCAGGAGCTGTGAGGTGCTGGCTGCTGTTCCCCACCTCTGAGCACCATTTTAACCCACGTGCAAAGGGAAATCTTGAGTCTTGAGCCCTGTGCTGGGGACCCGTGAAAGCTTCAGTGCATGAGAGGGATTTGTAAATTATGTAATTGTAATAATTTGTATGTGAAACTGCTTGTCCTTCACCTACCAATTTAATGCAGCCAATTGCAATTGCCAATCTCTTTTTAGGGGAATGGCTTGAAGGAAAACCCGAGGCTGCAGCCTATCTGTGCTTGTAACTTTCTATTTATTGCAAAATAACTTTCCATTGCTGTTTTCTAAACTGCTTTGACAGAAACAAAGCAGTGCATTGGAGTGCTGGCTTCCCTCAGCAGCAGCCGTGTGGAATTGCAGGTTTGACCTCATTTCATCCTCTGAGTATTTAGAGATTGCTTTCATGCCCAGGAACCCTAGGAGAAGAATATAGATTCCTTCCAGAGTGCGTTGAACTTGGAAACAGTAAGTGACCTCTGAAGTTGAATTCTATAGCCACAAGAATAAAGAATTTCTTTCTTCAGGCATGAAAGAAACAGGTTTTAGATCAACACCAGAAGAACAGCTGCTCAACTAAAAATACCCAATAAAGTAGAAATAGAAAAGCTGTTTCCAAATTATATCTTTTTGAAGAAATCATTATTTCTTTGATTCCCTCATGCTTTCCATATCTACGTTGCTATTCAACAGCAGAGGCTGCAGAAGTTAAAGGATGCGAGTTTATCCTGGTGCCCCTTTGCCAACAGAACTTCTTTTGCAGCACTATTATTAGTATTCATTTTATTGATATTATTGTTGGTATTATTATTATTATTTATATTATTGTTATAGTTTATTATTATTTTA
>VWYI01014350.1:147416-170947 GCA_013399455.1 Anthoscopus minutus | reverse complement strand
GGCCAGGGGCGAGCGGCAAGGGCCAGGGACGAGCGGCAGGGCCAGGGACGAGCGGCAAGGGCCAGGGGCGAGCGGCAGGGCCAGGGGCGAGCGGCAGGGCCAGGGACGAGCGCAGAGCTTCCACCTCGGCCTCAGCCCTTCCCAAAGAGCCGCCTGGTCCCCACCTCAGCGCCCCACACAGCAAATAAGGCCTTTCCTGCCACCCATGTGGGGATTCCCCACACTGATGCATGGATGCTGTCTTTGGCATCAGTGTGACCACGGCATCAAAAAGCTATTTTGGGGAATTGTGTGACTCTGTTTCCCCTCTGACTCCCGGCATCATGGAGCTGCTTCTCTGGCCACCAGCCCAGAGTCCTTCCTGCTGGGGCAGGCAGCTCAGAGACCCCATCTGTGACTGGTGCCCATCAGGGTCCTGGGGTCTGGGGTGACAGCAGGAGATTCCCAGGGGACTGAAAGCTTGAGAGTCTACCAGGACACGGCAATGTGGGCAGTCTGTGGAGGGCTGAGGAGGGATGGCCACAGTGGGCTCCGTCCCAGACCCATATGGCCATGGCAGTGGCAGGAACACCCACAGGATGGTGGCTGGGATGCACAAGAGGTTTGCCCAGAACTGCTGCAATTCTCCCATGAACACACACACTTCCCAAAAACCAACAGCTCCACATCCCGTGGAACATGTGTCCAGAGGGAACAGGAATTCCCTGTTCCACTTACCCTGCTCCACCCTTCCCCTGGCCCTGGGAATGGGGGACACCCCACCATGCCCTTTGGGTACACAGCAAACACCCCAATGGCACAAGGAGCCAAAGCAGTTACTGCCAGGGTGGTGTCCTGGCAGGGCAGGAACATCTGATCCTGCTGGATTGCAAACCAAGACAGCCTTAACTCCTGGGAAAAACAATGCCCAGCAGCCAGCTGTGGTTACTGTCACTACCCTGTCCAGCAGATTTTGTTGTGCATTCAGAAATAATTATAAATAGTTATTAAGCTGGTGTTCCAGGGCAATATCCCACAACTAAACATAATGATTTCTCGGTGTTTGGCTGAGCAAGAACCAAACATTTCCAGCTAATGGCCTGCTTTGCCTTTTATTTGGCAGCTATTAGATCCCCATATGGGCTCCAAAGCAGTTATTACCACAAGTGTCCTTTTTAATTAGCTCTGTTCTGCCTTGTATGTTCCTCATTACATCCTTAGCCTTCAGCCAGTGGGAGACCTTGACCATTTTGATACCAGATGTGACACAGCTGCCCCAGTATCTGGGGGCCTGGGCAAGGCCATGCTGTGGTGCCCAGCGTGGGACAGCCCCACACTGCCACAGAGAAGGGTTCGCAGGCAGCACCGCTCCTTCCAAGGCAAAATGTTCAAGGTTAAGGCCTGAAAAAAAGCACCCACTGATCTGAACCTCATCCTGATGGTGCAGCTGAGCAGCCCTGGCTGTCCCAAGCATTGGGCAGTGCTGATGTTTCCCAGTGAAGCACCGCTGGACTGGGAATAAATCACCCCAGCTTACTGTTTCTTCCCTTTATGCAGGAAGAAACTTGAAAGAGAGCTCCTAGATTATTTTTAAGACATGCTCAGCTGTTTCCTCATGAAACCTGGCACAGGCAGTTATGAGCCATGGAGCTGCACATTTGGTGAGGACACACATTAAGGGGAGTGATGCACATCGTGGGTGGGTGCAGCTCTGGGGCTGCCTGAGAGCCTTTTCTGGGATGCCAAGACTGTGGCCAGATGCGCCTTTTTCTCCTTTTTTCCCTTCAACTTTGCAGGATAGGGTGGTGCAATGCCAGGCAGGGTTCGTGCCAGGATGTGGTGTCATGATTGGCTTCTCAGCCATTTCCTACACTTGGGTCTGCCCTGATGTTGGAGCAGAAATGGTTCTGGGTGAGAGCAAGGCTTCTGGAATGTTGCTAATGCATTAGTACCTCGGGGCTCCGCTCTCTGCCCCAGCCTGAAGCCCTGTCACCTGTGGCAGCTGTGATGTCCTGTAGAGCCCCACAGGGGACCCTGCTGGCATCTCAGCCAGCTCAGTGCTGCTCCTGACTCCTGCCAGGCCACACTCCCACTGGAGAAGCATTCCAAAGCCCACTGGCTGTCCCTTGGGCTGCCCTTGCCACCTGGCCACCCTGCCACAGGCTGCACACAGGCGCCAGGCAGAGCTGCAGGCACTGGCAATGCTCCACACTGCTCTCCACCAGCAGCTTCCCTTCCGCCCTGGTGCACTGGGATGGAGCAAGGGATTAACCCCTGGGATGTGTCTGGGAAGGGGATAATAATCAGCCCATTTGCTGCAGTCTTGGTTGAAAAACCATCTGGTTAATCTGCTCCCTCCATGCAGATAAAAGCAATGAAGATATCAGAGATGTGTCGTGCCACAGTGGGGGACTCAGCTCTTCATTCCTGAGTCATCTGGCTGCAGGATTGATTCCACTTCCACATGCTTTGGTGCAGCTCAAAGCCTGCCGGGCTTCACTGTGGCACTGCCTGCAGGTCATGGGCAGCCCTGACACGGGCATCAAAGGAAGGAGATTGATGCAGGGGTCTCAGGAACACGTGGGAGCAGCTCAGGCTCTTGGCTGGGGAGCCCCAGTGACACCACTTGGACACCCCATGCCAGCGGCTGGGGACAGGGTGGTGGGGCCAGCCCGGTTGGGTGGGGGATGCAGGGGGGTCAGCACCACTGGAGAAGGGATGCAGCTTCCCAGGCTGACAGGGAGGAGGTGGAAATGAGACACTGATGTGTAACTGCAAACAATTAAATTGACAAAAACAGACTCATTCTTATGTACAGCATGCAGCCTCCAATTACATTTCAAACATGCTTCATTTTCTGACTTTTCCCCCCTTAATTTTCCATAGAAGGTAATTAGCAATGTTTATTTCCCTGGGCATGTATTTAATTAACACTTTGTTAATAGTGCTGAGGATCATACTGGTTTGATTTACCCCATTTTAATCCTTTCCCAGTACAATTACTCCCAGCTCTCATGCCCGGAACCACAGGTGCAGGAGTCTGGGATAAACCTGCACAGCCCTGCCCACAGCCCCTGGAGGATGCCTGAACCCCTAAATTCATCATTCCCCACACACCCTGTGGTGCTCCCGCCCCATCCTCTCGCGGCAGGAGCCGCTCCCAGCAGGAGCAGCTGAGCTGCGGGAGCTGCCGGGCTGCAGCCGCCGCCGCTCCCGGGCTCGGGCGCTGCCGGAGCAGCGGGGCCGTGGCTGGGGTCCTTGCCACGAGAGGGTGCTCCTGGAGCTGGCTCCGACTCCGGAATGATTTCTGCAGCCTCCTGCCTGTAAACTGTTCCCCCAGTGTGGGTCACTGATGCTCTGCCTCATCATTTTCCCAGTGACCGGCTGCTCTGGCTGTAAATCCTGGTGGGGCTCTACAAGGCACCAGCACGGCCCCTTCTGATGATTAATAGTAATAATTATCCTCATATCAAGCCACAGAAAAACATCACAGAGCAGCACAGCAATAAAAGCTGCTGTTGAGACACTGACAGCCCGAGGGTGAGCAGATGATGCTGCGTTGCCCCAGGAGGCTCTGCTGATTTACAGGGGGTAATTTATAAAATCTTGGAATATCCTGAGTGGGAAGGGACCCACAAGGATCATCAGGTCCAACTCCTGGCCCTGCACAGGACGACCCCAACAATCTCATCCTGTGCCTGAGTGTGTTGTCCAAATGTTCCTTGAGCTCTGGCAGCCTTGGGGACTTGTCCACTGCCCAGGGCAGCCTGTTCCAGTTCTGCTCACCCTTGGGGTAAGAACCTTTCCCTGATATCCAACCTAAACCTCCCAACACAGCTCCAGCTGTTCCCTCAGGTCCTATTGCTGGTCACCAGATAGAAGAAATCAGTGCCTGGCTGTGTTGGTTAGATATTGGTTGATATTTAAGAAGAAGAAAGAAATTATTTATAGAAACAGTTTTTTTGAGAGAAAAACTTTTGAGAGCTTTTTTTGTGAATAAGAAAATGTAATGGTTGTTTAGTTTTGAAAACTGATAGTTTTGTAAATTATTGAGAAGTTAGGTTTGTTTTTGTGAGTATTACATTTTAAAATTTAGAAAGTTTTGGTTTTTATTTTTTAATTTTAATTTTAGAAGATATTAGAAGTTTGGTGGGAGGTCAGACCTGCTCGACTGCAGCCCATGTGGCCTGGGCAGGCAGGGCCAGGTTTTAGTGTTTTCTGGGTAAGGATGGGAGGTTAAGGGGGACTCCCTTTTTTTTTTTAGTTGAGTTTGGTTAAGTTAAAATTGGTTGAGATTTTGTTAAAATTAGGTTTTGGTTTTTCCTGGCCCATGTTGAGCTGGGATTTTTCCCTGGGCTCCGGGCCAGGCCAGGCTCATTTAAGGACCCAATGAGCATCCCCTGCCCTGGGCATCTCCTCCCCACCCCAGTGCACAGGGCAGGCAGAGGAGGGGGAGTCGATGGGCATTTGACTGAGGCACTGGCTCCAGCAGCTTCAGGCACTTCCCAGCCAGCACTGTAAAAAACCTGGGATGCTCAGGGTGTGCCTGGGCCCATCAAGAGGCCAGTGCAGCCTCCTCCTCTCCTGCAGAGTCCAGCTCCCAGCACAGACAGGACCAATCTGCCACTCTGTGCTTCCAAACAGCTTCTCCTCCTTTAACTCATTGGCCCAGAGCACCTCAGGCCCTTCATGGGGACAGGGCAGCAACATCCCAGCACTGCCAGGACATCACCACACAGCCCAGACTGCAGGGCTGTTCCCTCAGGCTGCACCTGAGCAACGTGGGGATGCCAAAATCTCTGCCTGTAGCAGAGCAAAGGTCCTGGGTCCGCCCAGGGGAAAAGCCTGAGCAAAGTGCAGCAGAGTTTGTCCTTGGTGGTGTTTGCAGTGAACATGGCCTGTGCCCCACAGAGCCACCCTGGGCAGGTGCCCCATCCCCACGTGGCATTGGGGCATCCCTCATCCCCTCTGGAATAGCTCCATGACAGTGGGGTATCCCTCACTGCCCCCTCCCACAGCAGCACTGACAGTGGGGCACTGCTCAACCCCTCCACCCTAACACAGCAAAGGGCTCTCATTCACAGAATATAATGTGCCCTGAAAAGAACTGATGATCATCCTGCAGCTGTTGATTCTCTGTCTCCTGTAATTCTGCTTTGCTGCTGTTAAGGGGCTGTTTTTCCCCACAGAGCAGGCAGCAAAGGCTGAGCTGTGGCCCTCTCCCTCTGCCCACTCCGTACCTCCATCCCTGTGCCACGCCGTGCCAGGCCACAGGCAGGGCTCTATCAGGCTGCTCCTTGCACATGGGTGTTTGATCTGTGCCAGGGCACAAACCTGGACACACCCCTGTCCCACAGGCAGCCCAAGGTGGAAGAAGGGAAAGAGGAAGGCTTCCCCACAGACCAGGAGCTCCTCCTCCTCAGCTGCAAGCAGGGTGGTTTGCGTGATGCTGGAGGAAATATCTCTGCAGTCCTGGCTCACCTCAAAGCCTTTGTGGGAGTCAGGATGGGCACTGCACGGCTGTGGTCAAGTCCTGCAGCAGGAAGGTGGCAGCTAGCAGCAGTGTGGGCAGCACTGACCACCCAGCACATTCTTGGAAGTGTTCAAGGCTGGGTTGATGGGGCTTGGAGCAACATGGTCTTGTGAAAGGTGTCCCTGCCCATGTCATGGAGTGGAATGAAATGGGTTTTAAGGTCTCTTCCAATCCAAAGCATTCCATGATTCTCTAATTCTCTCTGCCCCTGTCCCAGCCAGGGCAGACAGCCACAGCCAGTGCTGGCCATGGGACAGACAGACAGACAGACTTTTCCCAGCAGCTGCCTGCCCTGCCCCACCAGCACCTTGGCAGCAGCTGAGAACAGCAGCATTTGTTTGCAGAGCAGCAGCCCAGAGTGCTTGGACAGAGCTGCACACTCAGCATAAACCAAATCTCCCAAAAGAACTGAATAAAGTCCCCAGGCAGAGCAGGAGCAGGCAGGGACCCAGATCCCCTCCTCATGCTTGTCACATGAATGAGCTGTGCAGCCGGGCTCCCCTCGCCCCAGGAAGGTGATTGTGCTGTGTTGTGGGGAGGATTAGGCTGTTTCAGGAGGCTGGGAATGTCTGTGGGTCAAGGGCTGTGGAGCTGCCTGGCCTCTCACAGTACCACAGGCACCAGCCCCACAGACCAGGCTCGAGGCAGTGGGGTTGGGGTGCATTTGGGCACCCCCAGGGAGGCGATGGAGGATGGCCCAACACCACAGCAGAGGCAGCAGCAGCTTCCCAGCCCATAACCACTGCATCCAAAAGGGCTCAGTGAACTGCCCCAAATTCCCTAACAGAGGGAAGAAAGGAAGGAGGACAGCTGGGGTCTGCCTGCCTCATCCCAGCTCCTGCCATCAGCAGGCCTGGCTGTCACCAGCAGTCAGCAGCGGTTCCCAGCCAGCAGCTGCATCACCCCCTGCTCCTCTGGGAGCCCCCAAACCCACCCAGCTGCTACTGAGAATTTCTGGCTGGCAACCTGAGATGTTTGGGAAAACAAACTGCAGGGGAATTAGCTCCCAAGTATTTCCTCAATTCTGCACGCTATGAAGAGAATTTTGTTTTGCTATCCCTGAAGGAAGGAAGGCGACGTGGCCGGGTGCATAGAGGAAACTTGTGGAAGAATGGGGGGAATCTGGCCAGCAGTACTCCCACTGCTCACAGCTCCTGGCCTGGACAGCAAGGAAGCACATACATCCCCATGGATGCACTGTGGTCCTTTGCCAAGGGATCATCCCAGCAGATCCCCACCTTCTCCAGCTTCAGCCTGCACAACATCCCTGGAACACAAGGGCTGATTTAAGCCTGCTCACTCAACACCATGGAGAAAGCCAAGGCTCCCATCTGCTATTTTGGAGCCCTGTTGCTAATTTTAGCTCCCATTTTACAGGTATGTAACAGTGAGAGAGGCTCTGGGAGCCCATGTACCTCCCAGCACTGCTGATGACTTTGCTTGCAGAAAGAATGCAACTAAATATAGCTCTGCTGCTCCTGAGAGCTGAGCCAGAAGCAGGGGCAGCCCCTGCCCAGTGGGAGAGGCTGGCCCAGGGTGGAGTCCATGCCCTGCCATGCCATGGGCAAGGACTGTGCTCTACCCCAAACAGGGCACTGAATAGCTTAGAGCCTAATGCAAGGCAAGAGAAAATTTCTCTCCCAGTCCAACAGACACCTGCATTTCCACAGCATTGGATCATAGGAACAAGTCCCAGAGGAGATCCTGGAGTAAGGACAGGGCTGACACCCAGCTCCAGATAGGACATGAAGGTCACTGGTAGAGAACAAGGATTTACTACTGAAGTGCTCCCAGCCAGCCACATCCAAGCAGGAGGAAATCATTTAAGCACTTTTTTCCTTAGAAGCAGGGCTGGCTTCCTGCCCTGGCTGTGTGAGCCTCTCCCAGTGGCACTGGCTACAGGAACACCGATGTTAGCTGTGGACACAGCCCAGCCAGGACTCCCAATGCCCACAGGAGGTGGGGACCAGTAGGGAAGGGCTGAGCACATCCTGGATTGCAGAGGACAGATCTTCTCAACAGCTATCACCAATGCTTGGTATGGCAGAACAGCCCAGGCCTTCCTGTAGCCCTGAGTTCCACCAGAGACCCACAGAGGGGATCTGGTCTGTATCCATAAAAACTTGGATAACAGGGGCAGTTTCCCAGGGGTTGGTTGTGATGTGAGCCCATCCCTGTATTCCACCAGATACCCCAGCTATGAAAATACAATTACCTGGCTTTACAATATCACAGCTCAGTAACTGTACAACATCCTCCTATACAAAATACTCCCCTGGCTTTATAATCTACAGCATTAAAAAAACGCCAACAATCCAGGCTGCTTTATGAGATATTTAAACCAAAAAAAGGAAAAAGGGGCCTTGCAGACAAATGAGAGCAAGAAGAAAAGTTGCAATGCAGGGCCTGAATTTGCCAGGGATCCCAGAACAACTCCCTCAAGACCACCTTCATTTAACCCCTCGTTTAGTTTCAGCCCCACACAGGTGTGGTTCCATTCAGCTCAGAAGGAAACACACAAGAGCATCTGTGCATCATTCAGACTGTCAAGTGCAAGTCCCTCCCCTTCACAGTCAAGGGAGTTCTCCAGGGTTTTTACAGGTTTCCAAATCCAGAGTGCATGAGGACATTATGCTGTAGCCATCCCAACATCCATAACCAAAGCCTCCTCTTCCAGCTGAAAAGGGGCATCTCACCCTCTCAGGAAGTGTCCAGCTTCCACAAGGTGCTGGAGCAGTAAGTGGAGAGCCAGGCCTTGCCACAAGCCCCACTCAACCTCTCCCCAAAACTGACCCTAGATCTATGTGATCCAGCACATAGAAATCACATTTCTAAGAAAGAAGTTCAACATTTGACGGGTAAATTGTAAAAAAACAAGTTTATTTGAAAAAACTCAGCCTCTTAACATGAATTCTGATCAACATTTACTAGAACTTGAGAGCCATTAACCTGCTCCACGTACGTTGAGATATTTTCCAACACTAAAAAATAAAAAATAAATACGTACAAATTCTTTCCTCCCCCTTACGTGTCCTAGATGTGAGAGGTTCAGCATCCATTGCCTTAAGATCTCAGTTGAACAGAAGCAAGTAAAAGAGGTTTCTCTAACAGATAAAAGAGCCAAAGCAGAAAAAGTCTCAGGGATGTACCATCTCCACCCACCTCACCACTCTGCCCAAGGTCAGGCACCCAGAACACTTGGCTGGATGGGATGCTCTGGTGGAAACCCAGCCCACGAGCAGGATGGGGCAGCACAGCCGACAGCAGCATGGATGCCAGCACCACAACCTGAGCCCATTTCACATCACACAGCACTGGGCTGAGAAGAGGCACTATTGAGGCAGAGTGGGGAGGCAGGGGGAGCCCCAACACTCCCCAAGGAAGGCAGGGCTGCCACGGCCCTGGAGTGGGTCACACTGCCCAACAAGAACTGCAGCCATCTTTCTTCAAACTGAATATCCCATGAGAGAACAGCTACAAAAACAGGGATTTTAAAGAACTACAGTAGCTAAAGTGTTTTCAAAACATACCTAAAGACCACCTAAAGAGCCAAGAGGCACTGAGCACGGGGGTTGAGGAGCACCTTGCCCCATATGCCCGCATCTCCCCCGCAGAGGGCCTGCAGTAAGAAGCGTGTGAAGCAGTATTCATCCAGGGCTGGCCCTGAAGCCCATCATGCTTCAAACAAATCCAGTATCCTGCTTTTTATGGCTTTTTAACAACAAAACTCCCCCAAACAAACACATATCCCCCCCCACCCCCCACCCCTAAGCAGAATACAGATCTAAAGCACAGTTTAGAGTTAAGGCTCCTTCCGATTCAGCTAGATATGGAGACTGTAAGGCACATATTAGTACATTCATGTTACTGTTAAAAAGCCAGACTATAAAAGCCCCCCTGCCCCTGGACACACGAGGATACTGCATGTGTAGTCCTGTTACCTTTGTTTAACACAGATGGAAAGACAATTCAGAGCCTGTTTAAAAATGAACACCCGGTTTAAACACTTCTCACGGCCGCCCAGCGCCAGCAGAGCTCTGGCCCAGCCACCACAGCAGGGCAGCAGCGCTTCCCCGACACTCCGGGATGAAGACCAGTCCCTCACATGCGGCTCTCCTCCTCTTTGACACCATCCTCCACATTCTTTTGAGGTGAGGGGGTCATGTCATTTTTTGCCTCTTTCTGCTTCCCAGCCTCATCAACATTGGTCTCGTCCTCCTTCCCATCCTTCTTTGCTTTCTCCTCTGCCTTCTGCTCCTTTGCCACCAGGCGATAGTTGATGCCCATCCCGATGAAGAGATAGATCCCGGCGATGATCAGGACAACCCCGCAGGCCCAGTACGTGTACTTGTAGTCCCCATACATGTCATTGAGCTTCCCTAAGAGACAATAGAGGGGACAGTTTAGCAAGATGCCCCCAGAGCAGCTCCAGGTAATGGAGATGTTCCCAAGAGCAGCCCAACATCCTCACATTCAGGCAAGCGCCCATCCCACACTCCTTTATTCCCTGTTCCCCTAACCTGTACCAGGCCATTCCTTCCCTGGCCACTCCTCAGATGCTGGAGTGGTCTCCTAAGCACTGCTCCAGTGCCAAGGGCTATCCATTACTCAAGGGAACCCACCACCACTCAGCAAGTCCAGGCAGGACAGCCAGAGTCAAAGAATCATAGAATCATTAAGGTTGGGAAAGACCTTTAAGATGATCAAGTTCAATCACCAACCCAGCACCACCCCATCAAAACCATGTCCTCAACTGAGTTCTCCAGGCACAGCCCACCCTACCTAGCATTGGGGGTCCCAGAAGCACAGGGCAACACTCCACGATGGTCACCAGGCCAACAGCGCTGGAGAACCGCTGAGCTCCCACCAGGTCCATCAGGGTCTCAAACAGGATCGAGCTCAGCCAGCCAAAGGCAAAGCCAAAGAAGCCAGCATAAATGCAGAAGCCAGCATAAGTGGTGGACATGGGGACCAAGAGGTGGCAAACCCCATTGTAAATAATAGAGATGGCAAAGAAATACTGGATGCGGGGTCTGACCCACTTGGTGTTTGCCACCAGTCCCATGGAAGGTCTGGCCACCATGTCCACAAAGGCCAGTATGGAGAGCAGGAAGGCTGCAGAGTCACTAGCAATCTTCTTGCTCTTTGCATAATTGCTGAGGAAGACCAAGGGAGCAAACAACCCAAAGAACATGATTACATTGCCTGACAGATAGAGCAGGAAGCCCCTGTGAGTGAATAGAGACAGGTCCAAGAATTTGTTGATTGTCTGGAAAAATGAGCTCTTCTGTTTCTTGGCCTTTCCATCAATGAGATCCATGCTGGTGTCACCATCATCCTTTTTCCCCGCCTTCCCAGCCTCCTGCTGCACATCCTTGTTGGCCTCTTTCTTCAGCTGATCTGGCTTGGGACCTATGGGCCTCATCAGGGATCCAGCCACACAGCAGTTCAGCAGGAGGCCACCCAGGATGAGGAAGCTGCCACGCCAGCCAAATATGCCAAAGAAGAGCTGGTTGACAGGTGCCAGGGTAGAGAGGAAGACGGGGCTGCCTGCCATCGCCAGCCCGTTGGCCAGTGGACGCTTCTTGAAGAAGTACTTGCCAATCATGGTTAAGGCAGGGTTCAGGTTGAAGGCAAGTCCAAGGCCTGCAGAAGAGAGATAAAGGGCTCAGGTTTGGGCATACCCAGCAGAAAGTCTGGTGGGACGAGCAGGGTTTCAGTTCTGGGGGGTTCACAGCTCCATTTCCAACTTAGAATCATGGAATCATTTAGGTAGGAAAAGAGCTCTGAGATCATGGAGTCCAACCATTGTCTCAGCTCTGCCAGGTCCACCATTAGCCCAAATCCTCAAGTGTGACATCCACACGCTCTTTAAACACTTCCAGGGATGCTGATTCCACCAGTGCCCCAGACAGTGTATTCCAACACCTGACCCACCCACTTCCCAGCTGCGTGAGCAGGAGTCAGCCCCTGCTTCCAGCAAAAGAAGAGGCACCCAGGCAGTGACAGGAAGCAGAATGTATGCAAATTCAGACATCAACTAATAACTACTGGGCTGAAACTGCTCCTTTCACTGCCCCACTAGAGCTATCACTTACCCCCTATGACCCCAACACAGAAGTAGAGCTCCTCCACCGTGTTGCAGAAGGAGGCTGCAATCAGCCCGCAGCCGGAGAGGCAGCCGCCCGCGATCATGATGGGCCGGCTGCCGTACTTGTTCACCAGGATGCTGCTGATGGGACCTGGCAAACAAAGGAGATGCATCCAGAGAGGAGTTACCTTTGCATGAGATACCCACCACACACAAGCAAGCACACTGCAGCTTTACTGCCAGAGGATTGCAGCTTTCATCGTGTTGCTTCTCCCAGTGAGTGAACTGAGGTAAGCGGAAAGGGCAGGAGGTTCAGAGGCAGCTGGAGATAACAGAATCACAAAATGGTTTGGGTTGGAAGGGACCTTAAAGATCATCTTGTTCCAACTCCCTGCCACGGGCAGAGACACTTTACACTAGAACAGGCTGCTGCAAGCCCCATCCAACCTGGTCTTGAACATTTCCAGGGACTGGGTAGACACAGCTTCTCCAGGCTTCTCTGTGCCAGAGCCTCATTGCCCTCAGGGAAGAATTTCTTCCTAAATATGTAATCTAAGCCAACCATAAGAGAGAGAATTGCTGAAGCACAGAAAACTTTGACTTCTCTAGGCTGAAATGAGAGCTGCCTGGCCACCAGCTGCCCCCAAGGACAGAGCTTTGGGACAGGCTGAAGCCACCAGCCCCACGCTGTGCTGTGGGCTCTGCCCTACTTGTGGCCACCCACCCACCACGGGATGGGGTCTCAGCCACAAAGCAACTGCACATCACTTGCCAGAGGTTTCTGACCAAGACCAGACAAAGCTGTTAGGAAACACCTTCTCTAGGTGCAAGTGAAATTCCCTAGGGCTTGGGGAGAAGCAGCACTGCCCCAGGAAAAGGGGTGCTTCTGTTTTCACTGCTACTCCTAAGGCAGACAGGGCTCAATTGTCCTTTTAAGTGCTTCACTATCAGGAGCTTTAATCCAAAGTAAACAATGATTAGAGACTGCCAAGCATGCTCTACAGACACCAAAATGTATTTAAATACACTGAATGAACATCCATTGAATATTAACAGACCTTGCTTTGCCATTAACAGACAGAGAGGTTGTCAACATGTTATTCATGGGTCCTCAGATGCTACTTGACCTTTTTGCCCAGTTTAAACAAAGCCTGGAGCAGGTTACAGAAGCCTTGGAGCTGCAGAGGCTGCCCCCAGCCCCATGGCACTCTGCTCTCTGCTACCAGAAGCTCCAACACAATGGGCCACAGCCCTGGCCCTGTGAGAGGCAGCAGCAGCAGCACCTGGGAGCTGCCACATCTGAGTCCCACAGAGCACTCAGCACTTTGCAAAACCTGGACCTTGACCTCGGCAAACGTGATGCCCCTGAACAGAGTCTAAAGGCAGCCACAGCCTTTCCTCCAGGAAGTCCACCTGGGAGCAGCAGGCTCCAAAGGGCACTCAGCAGGAAGCCACCCAGCTGGGCAATGCCAGGTACTTTAGGGGCAATTCCCCACATTCCCCCCCCCCTTTTTTTTTTTAAGGAGAATAATTCATACCCACTCCTATTTTCTAGATCCACAGGAAGCATTTTTGACTGAATATTACCTGATCTAACTTGATTGCTCAAGCTGCCAAAAACATGTAAGTAATGGAATCCAATCCCAACATGGATCTGACAAAGGGGTGTTTGACACCGTGACATCCATGCATTCTGATGGTCACTGCACGGGGCAGCTGTAGGGAAATGTGCTTCTTCCTCACACCTAGCCCTGCCCATGACAGGAGCTGCCCCAGATCTGTGAGATTCCATCAGCCCAGAATGCTCCTCCAGAGAATGAACTATTTTCTCAGCCTCCAAGCAAGCAGGTGTCCTAGGAGACAGGGAAAATAGGATGCACACTGGGACTGCTCCAGTGCAATTCAGACTCTGTACAGGGTCTGGTTTCAGGCAGGAATGAATGGGGCAGCAATAATTCCTGTGCTTCAGCAGCTGGGGGATAAGTCATAGAAAATTCTGAGATGGAAGTGATCCTCAAGGATTGAGTCCAGCTCCTGGCTCTGCACAGGACAGCCCAAACAATCCCACCTTCCACCTGAGAGCATTGTCCAAAACGTTCCTCAAGCTCTGGCAGCCTTGGGGCTGTGACCACTGCTCTGGAAAGCCTGTTCAGTACCTGACCACCTTCTGGGGGAAAAAAAAATGCACCCAGGTAGATCTGGGGTACTGTCAGCATCCCTGCCACATGCATATGGGCAAGCAGTTCAAGACCAGCAGCTGATGTAATTTAATGGCAACAGTTCAGTGGAAGCAGGAGAGACAGAATCACCATGGAGGGAGGGGGACATGGGGACAACTACAGCTCCAGTGCTGGAGTTACCCCTGCTGCCAGGCAGCTCCAGACTGTGTCCCCAGAAGCAGCAGCTCTGAGCTGTTGGGAGAAAAGGAATGGCCCAGATTGGTTCTCATTAAGGCAGTTACATGGTTTACAAGCTTGTTACAACATTGGAGCAGGGAAATGTGCTGGTCGCTTCGCTAGCTGAGCCAGGACAAAGCAGAGCCTGTTCCCCAAAGGAAAAGCCTCGTGCTCAGCCGGGAGCTGACGTCAGCTCCTTTGGATGCACAAATCCAACAAGGCTGCAGGCAACTTGCCAGCTGGGCACTGGCAGCAGGGACAAGCTCCCATTTGCCTCTGAAGTGGCCACAACAGCAGGCTCACAGTGTTTTTTTCAGCCCAGCACAACGCTGTGTTTGCAGGCACACACAAGACTCCAGGGCCTGGAGATCAGGAATGCTCTGCATGCTTCTCACCCATTAAAAACATGCATAAAGTACCCAGCTTGGGAATTAAAAGCCTTCAAAAGGCAGCTTCTGAAGGACAGGGGAGGGAAGCTGTTTTAGTTTAGGTGGGTTTGCCTTATTCTGCTCATGTCTCTGTATACTGCCATCCTCAAACAGCACAAACTGCCTCTTGGCACCAGCAAGAAGAACATGCCAAGAACATGTGGCACAAGGCTTCAGTGCACCCCAAGCACAACTGAGCTGACAAGAAACTGGGGACAGATCCCTAGATACACCC
Source organism: Anthoscopus minutus (assembly GCA_013399455.1). NCBI lineage: Eukaryota > Metazoa > Chordata > Aves > Passeriformes > Paridae > Anthoscopus > Anthoscopus minutus. Next base: position 156,285 of record VWYI01014350.1, on the reverse strand, counting down.
ACTATTCCCTGAAGTGAAAAAAAAAAACTTCAAAAAAAAGTCTTATCTGAAAGAAAGTACCCCTAAGAGCAGGGCTGCCACATGTGGCACAGCAGCTCCTTGGCCTTCAAGAAGATTCTGGGAGCAGACACAGCATCTGTAGCCTGCTCTAACAAGGACAAGGGCAGAATTACACAAGTCATAATTCCCCGGAAAGATTTTACAGCTTTGCAGAGGAGGACAGATTAACCTGGTTTTCACATTCTGGGCATTAAATGTAACTTTTTAAGCAACGTCCTTTAAGAAAACTCATTTAAAGGAGGTTTTACTCTCACATAAGGAAAGAATTCAAAGTTTCAGCAAAATTTTGGTTGTTGCCACTACAGCCAGGTGGGAATCACCAGCCCCAGCACGAGAGCAGCATCTTGTGCTGTGATGTAAGAGCACATGTACCACTGCCTCCAGCCCACTTACCTCCTGCATACATAACAGCCAGCATGATGGAAGAGATCCAGGACACTTTGCTGCTGGACGCATTGAAGATGACTTCAATCTCTTTGAAGAACACTGTGATAGATTTGGGGAAGGCATAGGAAAAGCCAATGGAGATGAAGGCTCCAACAACCACAGCCCATCCCCATCCTCCTTCAGGAGGAGTGTATCCTACGGGGCCTCCGATGGCCGGTGGCATCTTGGATCAAGTTGGCGATGACTCAGTTGGGGATCAAAGATCTGCAAAAGACAAAGTGTTGCCTCAGCTGAAAGCAGAATCCCAGCTCCTGGCATACAACTGCACAGCTCAAGCACTGATTTCAAGGCTGGCACTGTACCAGTGCCCCCACCACCATGAGGAAAGCTGATCCATGAGGTGCAAGCACCCCAGGATCACCAGCACAGTGAGCCACCCCAAAGCACACTCTCAGATTGCAGCTGGCCTTTAAGAGCCCCGGTCAGCACACATTTGTAAGTGACAAATTTAAGACTTGACACCCTGACCTAAGCTGGAAAGGGCAGGCAGTGTCTGTGACAGCAGCCACGGCTCATCTGCATGGGCAGAGCTCCTACAGCATCTCCAGGAGTGCAATCCCAGCACAGAAAAATCCCAGGAAGCCCCAGGCCACCCAGAGCAGGAGCTGCACACCAAGGTTATTAAATGCAGACACACTGAGGGGAAGCTCCTATGCATGAGCCAAACAGGACACCCCTATTTCTGCTGAAAAAGGACAGCTGAGTGTCACAGCACACCCAACATCCCTATAAAGGTCAGGGGCTATGGCTAAACTTAGCCTGAGCAATGACTAAGGAAGGCTCCCATATGCCACCAGGGAAGGGGGAGGTGGATCCACACTGAGCAGTCCCAGCAGAGCCTGGTTCCTCTTCTGTTTTACCCTGGCAGGGCACCTCCTGACCCAACTGCATCCAAGCCCTCCTCTGTGATCAAAGAGGCTACTGCAGGCTTCACAAAGCACCCGAGTATAAAAACAATTCACCTACAAAGCTCAAAACCAGAAGTGACTAGAAAACAAAATAAACAGGAACATGTCATTCAGGCTTGCTGAAGTGTGGAATCACCTCAGAGAGGCTGATTGGGAGCAATCCAGAGGCTGCTCATGCATGGGCCCACGCTGCAGCAGAACTAGATCACACTCCAGAGCCACTGTTACTCCCAATGAAGGCTGGTCCAGGCAGCCCAGAACAGCACAAGGCATCACAGCAAGGAACTGTAACAAGGACAGCTTCTCACAAACAAGGGTCACAACATGCAAAGCAACAGAAATCACTACCAGCCTCAGAACTCTTGGGTGCCCTTGGGATTTCAGAAGGCATTTTCTGATGGACTGCAGCCCCCTCCAGCCTCAAAGTCAGAGATATCCCCACCTCACCCACTCCTATTAAGCATCACCAGCCAAGGGCAACATTAGGATCCTTCACTAGAACCCACCTCTCACTCCACAGCCCTCTGCTGCTCAGGTATGCACTCGAGGAAAACACCACTTTCAAGCAGGAGAGCCTTTTCCAGAGCTCCTGAGGCCATACCAGGCAGAGTGACAACTTCAAAGCAGTGTGGTGCTGGCTCAGAGAGGTGCAGCCTCCTATTTATAGCCTGTATCCGCCCCAGCTCACTGTGATTACCATCTCATCCACGGCTGCTGACATGCCAGCATCTACCTGGCACATTCCTATAGCAACAACACAGCACTACGGGCTCCTGCCGCCTCACTCACTCCGTGTCACTTGTTGTACATCCAAGGCTGGGATCCCAGTGTTGTGGTTGAAGCACAGCTGGTGATCCAGAGTCATGGGAAGATCCTGCTCCTTCCTGCCTGGCACTGGAAGAACTGGCAGCAGTTATCTGATACAGCACCAGGTTTGCCAGAGCCACCTGACACCCTGCCTCGGTGACGCCTACCAGGTGATGCCCCGGACCCACATGGGGTGAGAGGAAGAAAAGCACAGGAGGTTGGTTTCTGTAAGCTGCTAAGACTGGTTTAGTGTGACCCAGACAATGATTTTTCACTGGCAGGGTATTTTCCTGCATCCTGGCCAGTGCAACACATGACCATCACGAGCAGCTCCAAGCCACCCGCCGCTCCAACAAAGGAATCATTGACAAGACGCTGCCCCTGGCACGTCCACAGCTGAACTATGCCCAGGAGCCAGAGCCCATTTCTTCTGATTTCCTCTCTGGGACTCACCAGGATGAACAGCTATCTGTGGTGTCTGGCTGCAGGCTGATCTCCAGGCCAACACACAGTTGAGGGCACCCACCTGGGATGAGCAGCCACCAAGGAAACTGCCAGGCTCCACAGAAACTCCTGATGCAGTCTGGTCTCCTGGAGCACAGAGCAGCCCACCCACCCACCACAAGCACTGGGAATTGCTGAACATGCCCTCTCCACACAAGCTGCACACTGGAGTTTCCACCACCTCTTGCTTTGAGTCACACTCAGCTTTCACAGCCTTCAGTGAACCCTAAAGCACCATCCAACCACACTGATTTATCCAAAACGTTTTTGAAAGCTGAAACTACCAGGTGTTGGCTATAAAAGCTCCCAGCAAGGAATATAATCTACTTGTGAGTACTAATTAAAACTACAGGCGATAAAAGCCATCCAAGGCAAAGGCTGAGGGGGTTCTGATGAGGTGTTGGGCATTTTTCCCTTTTGCTCCTGAGAAATATACACTGGTTTAATTTTTCTACTGCTCCCAAAGAGCTCAACTGCTCCAAAATGACCGTGGCTTGCTTGGTTCAATTATTTTTTCTTCCCCTACAAGCAGCATTCCTCTTCCTGCGGGTGCTGAGGCGGCATCTCTCTGTAAAATAAAAGGCTTCTGGCAGGTTAGACATGACTTCTCTTGCATTGCTGAGGCACAGTGAAAAACCTTGAGCTGAACAAGGTTTTGAGACCAAAGATTCCCAGTCTGATGCCAGAGAGTTTACACAAGGAGTTCTGCATGCCACAACACTTTTCCCTGACTCACTGAAAATCCTTATTAAGAAAGACCAGTTTTAGAAAGTTCATCCTTCAACTACATTAAGCTTCTTGACAATTTACTCCTTGCCCCCACACAGAAGTACTTTCAAATGAGTGAGGAAAAAAAATAAAGCACATGTAAGGCAGCCAGCCCAATTGGAAAGATTCCTTCCCTTCTGCAAAAAGGGAAATAAAAAAAAAAAAACCAACAAAAACAACCAGAACACATAGTTATGACATTTTGAGCTCTGTTTTGGAAGGGCTGCAACACGTAAGACGTGATTAGAAATCAAATTCACAGCTGCCAGGCAGCCAGCTACAGTTTGCCCTATTAGGAAATAAAATAACCGTATTTGCAGTAATTAAGACTGATGAGACCAAGTAATGACTGACTATCACAACTGCTCCCTATAAAAGTCCTGACTAATCTGCAGGAATGAGTAGCCTACAGCCACACTCCTCTGCATAGCTATAGTAAGAGCAGGAATTGAGGCAATGTGGATGGTATCACTTCAAAACAGATGCCCCAGCAGACTAAAGCCCTACCATCTCCCAGGTCCTACCCACAAGCACTTATCCTTTCTTTCTCCAAAGGGGCCTAGAACAGTACAATTTCAAGACTTTTAGTTACATAATGCAGTAAATTGCTGCGCTTTTGAAAGCCCAGATTGGCAGGACTCCAGCACAGAAAGACAGAGGCTCACATTTATAAAGTGCTGCAAATGCCCCAAATTATTTCAGGGGCAAAGCCTTTATTAAAGTGGCTCACACTGCTCTTCTTTGGGGTCAAAGGAAGAAGGACATTCCCTCCTGCAAGCAGAGGCCCAGCCCAGGCACAACACACCTCTGCCTCTACTCACACATTCCTCCAGCTCAAGGCTGGGTATACACTTAGCAGCATCTGCTGCCCTTTGAGCTCACAAAGCCTTTCCCCTGGAGCAGGGCAGGCAGGGAGCCTAAACCCTTGCTCCCCTGGAGCAGGACAGGCAGAGAGCCCCATATCTTTCTCCCACAACCCACCATCAGCCTAGTGCTGCCGCCAGCAGAGGCTCACCTGGCACCTTAGCAGGCGTGAAATCCACCGAGGCTCATTCCAGCCCTGCTGTTCCAGTTCCTGCTCCTCCTGTGCACCTCCAGCTTCTGAGATGGACACAGCATTGTCCAGAACAAAGATGTCCAGGGATTTCCCAGCCATCCAACTGCCCTTGCGCCTTCACCAGCTGGACCCAGCCTTTGGCCTGGGAATGCCAACACTGAAACACTGAGGCCAGGCAGGACGGACACAAAGCTGCCCCTTGCTAGCAGCACAGATCACACTCCCCAAGGCACGTCTTCTCTCAAGCCCCCAGCAGAAATGAGGAAGCTGTTCCAATCAGCCCAGCCCAAAGAATTAGCCACATCCACCCCTCCCAGCACAACCTCCCAAGCCTAGCTCACCACAAGAGGCTCTTCCAGTGCTCAGCACAGGGCCACAAACATCCATGGCACATTGGCCCAACATGGGGAGCTGGCAGGCCCCCAACATCCCTTCTGATCCCTGAAGCTAAACTGAGATCTTTTGGTGGGGAAATGAAGGGGCTGGCAATCACCAGCTGCTTGCAGCCAATAACACTCTACAGCTTCAAATTTGGCCTTCTTCTGGCCTGAAGTAAGATGAAATAAAGATTGTCAGGAGCTGAGACACCACTTTCACTAGTTTTAAGCAGGTTTAGAGCATTATGCACAGAGCCCTAATTCCAATGGGCACCCACAGCCAGGGTTTAACCTGGCAGCACATGGCCTACGTGACTCCCCAGCACTTCCAAGGGCTCTGCACCAGGACAATAGTCAATTGAGGCCCTGCTCAGCCCCAGCCATTGCTGCTGGGGTGAGCCAAGGTCAGCAGCACAGGCAGGGCTCACTCAAGGCCAGCAGCCCGCACAGGCAAGCTCAAGGTTTTGGCCAGAAGCAGCCCAGCCCACTCAGTGCCTCTTCCCACCAGAGATGGCCAACACACTCCCAGACATGCCCTGGTCTGCCGGCCCGGTGAGCCAGCACCAGCGTGCAGACAGACAGACGCCACGGGGCACAGCATTGGCAGCTGCCCTCCTCCAGCTCTCCCACTGGCAGCACGAGCCTCAGCCTGCAGAGGCACACATCATCCTGCTCACCCCACCAGGCACTGCCATGGGCCTTTCCTGGACACTCACAGCTCGTCTCTCTGGTCGACACAGCCTCTCAGCCCCCAAAACACACCCAGCATGGCACAGGGCATGAAAGGCTGCAAGCTGCCCTGCAAAGTGAGATGTTGAGCTAGTTTGTTGGGAGCTCTGGGGGAAGCCAACTAACCAGAGAGATGAGCAGCTATTTGTGTCCACCAGAGAAGCTCCCACCTGGGGCTGCTGTGCCTGGCTGTTAGCATCAGCAATGCTCAGTAAGGGCTGGGCATCTTCGTGCTGTGAGTAAGCATGAAGTCAAGCTTAAGCAAGCTAGCAACAGTTGTGCCCAAGGGAGAAAGCCTGGCTTATTTCTAAACCAGAGCCTGGCTGTGGTTATGGTTCTTCTAGAGCACTCAAACCCAAAACCCTGTGGCCAGAGGGGTTTGCAGAACAGTTACAAGAATATTACGTGAAGCAAGCAGCTCTTGCATGTAGTCTGGGCACACATCAGCCTCAGCCCCCAGCACAGCACCTTCAGTCCCCTCTCAAATTGTGCCCCTATCCCTAAAGAAAGGGATTCTCATAACAGCAGCTGTCAGCCAAGCCCCTGTCTCAGGAGGGGACAGGGGGTGCTCAAGCCCCTGTACAGGGCTTCCCAGTCACACCCTGAGCACAAGCCATGCTCTGCCAGGACATGGAGTTGATCCTCCCCGCACCAGCAGTGCTCAGGAACGCTCCCAGGACACCCTGTGCCTGCCCCGAAGGCCTCAGAATGAGAAAAATGTAGTATGGAATAGCATCGGCATTCTTTCACTAGAGACCCACAATGCCAGCCAGAGACAGCTCCGGGTGTCTTGGCAAAGCAGGGGGCTGCAAAATCCCAAAAGTCACAGCAGTCACCATCAAACAGAACAGGCTGTCCCTTCCCTAAGAGCAAGAGTCTGAATTTTGATCCCAGCCACTGCCACATTATTGCTAGCTTCAAGCCCTCAAACCACAGATGAGTAAGCATCAGGACAGAGGTGGGACACGCACACCAAGGACCCAAAAGCACAAGGGTGGAGGTGGGAGAGGAGGTGACACCAAGGACCCAGGAGTACACGGATGGAAACGGGACACTCCCACCGCAGACCCAGCCCTCAAACAGGACCAAGGCAGCACTGGGATGGAGGCAGGAGAGGAGGTCACACCGAAGGCCCAGCAGCACTCTGGTGAATGTGGTTTCAGTAACTAACTACAGCTCCACGTGGATTTTCCTTGGCTACAGAACTACTCTGCAGCAGCTCTAAGGACACAGTGAGTCATACCGATACCACCGGTGAGAGGCTCCCACTTTCTCTGAGGTCTGTTATAGGCTGATTCCAGAGGAGGAAATGGGAAAAGCCATAAAAGTGCAACAGTAGAATTGAACTACAGGGCTTAATGAGATGCTCCTCCCAAGCCTACGTGCAGCTTTTCAACTCCTCATAAAGCAGATATAAAATGACAGCATGAAAGTCACCGGGTTATTTTCCACCTTAGCTGCCAGATAAATCAGGCCAACTGTGCCAAATAGCAGCCAAGATAAAGCTCTAAGGTATATGCAACCATTCACACCTCTTCCAGGTAACACCTCCTAGAAGGGAACAATTTTTCACACCTTCCCAAGGGGCTAGAACAGCCACAGGCATCCCCATGACTTTAGAGCAGGGTGATTTGCGATACCCTGGCCCATTTCTCAGCACAGCTCCTCTCCTTCCAGACACAGCCAGGGAAACCTCAGTGCAAAGACACCCAGGAGAATCCAACAGCACTAAATTACCTCACTTAGCATGAAAATGGGATGCCTTTGCACCACAAAAAGACTTAAGGCTTACAGAAAGGCACAAAATCAGTATCATTATACCTGTTTCCTTGTGATTCAACTAAGAAAACCCCCACCTTTTCCCTCAGAAGAAACTTAAAGCTGGAGTACATGAATAACATGGTGCAAAAGGGCCACCCTTAAAGCAGGGTGTGAGCACTCAGAACATTTACTGTTTCAGGAAACAAATCCCACCTCTCTTGCCACAGATACAATTCACAATTTCTTTCTGATTCTCCTGCTCACACTCAAACCCTCCAGCGTTGTTTGCTTTCATGATGCATTTGTCCACCTGAGCTGCAGGACTCCCACCCAACTTGCAACACTCACCCTGGGTGAAGCATTCCAGCAGCACGTCTGGAGGCCAGTCCCACTGAGCTCCCTAAGCATCTTGCCCTGGGGCCAGTAAACACCTGCCAGAGGCCACCAGGCTTCAGCCAGAGCAGACCCCAGGACCAGGGCTGGTAGGTGCTGGCTCTACGAGCATTTTGACAGCCCCTTGCTGCCACCGGCCACCAGTGAACTCCAGCAGCCTCAGCTTTCTTTCAAACGCCACGCTGGCTGACTGATTCACACACCAGAGGGTGGATGCGTGCCCCAAACACATATGGGGCCATCAAGACCTTACTACCACCTGCTCCCTGAGCAAGGCAGAAACAAGCGCTAAAGGCACCTCTCCTGCAGCCGGAGCATGGTGCTGCAGTCCTTCCCGCACAGCCTGCAGGGGATCACGGTGCTGAAGGACTTGAGTGACTCACCCACCTGAGCAGCCTCGAATGCCCGAGGTCCAGCTCGGAGCACTGCCAAGAGGAATCACCGGAAGGCCGCTGCGAGCAGCATCCCGATGCAGGGCTCACCCAGGTGCTGGAGGCCGCAGGAGTGCTCCCCATGAGGACGGAGATAACCCCGCGCACCCCAATACCGCAGACCCACAACCAGGACACGGTTCCCACGCTGTTCTCAGGCCCTCCCTGCCTTTATCAAGAACCAAACACGCACAGCGATCACCACTTCCCTGCACCCCAGCGTTTATCGAGCACCCTCAGACGATGCGGAGATTCCCCCACGCGGCCTCACAAACACACTGGGGCAGCGGCCTGAGGGGCCGGGCAGGGGGGACGAGGAGTTCCCCAGGACAGGGAGCTCCCAACACGAGGCAACCGGGCTCCCCGGGCCCCTCAAGGCCACCACCATCCATCCTCTCCGTTCGCCGGCAGAAGGAGGCCGGGGAAAGCCCGACCTCAGGGCGCTGCTGCCGGTGAGAGAGGCACGAGGGCGGCCGGGGCAGGGTACCGTGAGATCCTCACCACGCGGCCATACCAGACCGGGAACAAAACATGGCTCCCCCCTCAGTTCGGGGCCGGGGGACACCGAAGCGGCGGTTCCAACACAGCCAGAAGCGTCAGTGCGGAACCGACCGGCCACGGGGGCGG
>VWYI01014350.1:128941-147402 GCA_013399455.1 Anthoscopus minutus | reverse complement strand
CCCCCCCGCCCCAAGAACGGCCCAGGACCATCACCAGCTCCAGGACACCCAAGCCGGGCCGGCAGCGGAGGTCTCGGGTAGCGCGGAGCCGCCAGAGTTCGTGCGTCTCCCAGAGCCGGCAGCGGCCCGACCCTGAGGCGCGTCCCTCCCGCCCATCCCATCCCGTCCCGTCCCGTCTCATCCCATCCCGTCCCATCCCATCCCATNGCCGGGCTGGGCCGTGCGCCACGGCACGTACCGCCCCGGCCCTGCCGGCCCCCGGTGGCGGCGGCGCGGGGTTTGGGGCCGGCTGTGCTGGGAGGCCGGGCCGGATGACACCGCCCGGCGCAGCGGCAGCGCGGGACTTCCCTGAGCCTGTCCCACGGAGTGGCTGTGAGCGGGAGTTCCACTCGCTGGGCAGGTACGGGGGGAGACCCTTGCCCCTGATCCCTCCCGGCGGTCCTGGACACGCTCCCGAGAGTCCTGACCTTACTCGTGTGGGGCTCCCGCCTCTGCTCTTGGGGATCCTGGCGCTGCTCCCGGGGGGTCCTGACCCCACTCCCGGAGTCCTGGCCCCGTTCCTGCCGTACCTGGCCCTGAACCCGGTGGTCCTGGAGCCTTTCAGGTGCAGAATGTTGCACAGTATCTGTATTAAAACCCATCAGCACTTAAAAATCCATTAAAGTTAAAATCGAAATCCATTGTCTGACGATTGTGCTTTTGTGTTCCTCACATTTCTAAACGTTGCCCACGCTGGAAGCTGTGCTCCCGTGAGCATAAGGACAGGGGGGACATTTGTGGTGGATCAATTATTTCAGCGGGACCTTTGTGCCCAGGGATGTGAAGGAGCTGGATGCCCTCACCATTTCACCCACAGTTTGGTTCTGCAGGATAAAACAGTCCCGGGCTTTGTGTGCCAAACAACTCGGTGTGTGGGTAGCATGTTCCCATCTCAAGCAGAGCTGCTCATCTCTGGATGCAAACCAGTCTGTGGCAGCTGTGCATCCCATGTTCTTTACTCCCCACATGTCCCAAATCCTGCACAAAAGGACTGTTACCTGGCAATGTTTTTCTCTAGCTCCCATCTCCCAATGTCTAATGATGTTAGTTGACTTCTGGATTGCATGTCTAATGTTCTAATTTGTTTCACAGCCAAAAGAAGAGTGGTGTAGTTCAGCTGTGAGTCAAGAAAGGGAAAGAAAGGAATAAACAGTGACACTCCACAGATGGAGACGGAGCGGCTGTGGGGAGGTGCGAGCGCTTCCATATCAAAGGAACCGCCGCTCCTCCATCGCAGCAGGCATGGTCACGGGTGCACTCTGAGCGTGTTGAGGCACTGAATGGACCAGGTGCACTCAGTAAAAGGCTGGGGACTACAACTCTTTCACCCACTTCTGAGGTGAGATGCCATAACCCAAAGAGTGAGTGGGTGGGAGGATCTCTTGATCCATCTGTTCCTGTGTGACTGAGCAGGGAGAGGCTGGCGCTCTGTTTTGCTTAGGCAACAAGATAAATAACAATTCAAAGCAGCAATTTGGGATCAAACTCGAAGTGCCACTTGGCTCTGCTGTTAAGATCCGACCTAGGCTCAAGTGCTCTGCTCCGCTGGCAATGGGCAGTGGGAAGTGCTGTGGTGGATCCTAGATGGGACATGATCTTCCAGTTTCCTTTGAGCAGACCCAGTGCTGCTGGGATGAATGAAGCCAGAGAGCATGTCCTTCATCTGGCACTGATCTGCAATGCCCCAGTGTGTGGGCTTTAGAGTAAAGTGCAAAACAAGAGGCCAGGGATGGCAGAGCTCAAATGAGCAGGGAGCTGCCAGAGCAATGATGGGCTGGAAGGGCAGGTGAGAAGCTGCAGGACATCTCTGCTGTTCATGTTCCTGCTGCTTCTGCGACTTCTCCATCTTACTGAAAATGGGAAGGAGTCCTTCCTGCTCTGCGCTGCTGCATTTTTGTCTCCTTTAAAAGACGGATTTAATATTAATCCTATTAGGATTTTTTTTCTTGTGAGGAAAACAGGATATTGTTTCAGGATATTGGGCAACAAAGCTGTCCTTGAAAAGCAACACTAAGCAGCCTTGCAGTCCTGCTTCTGACTGCATTTGTGGTAGACACTAATCAAGTTCAACATCCGGGAGAGCCAAACTATTTCATTTCCAGAATGTGAGAGAGGCTTCAGCAGAGCAGTACAAATTCAGATTTTCTGTGTTCCACTGTAAACACTAAGCACCTCTAGTAATCTCAAAACATGATCTGATTTCAGATTTCTCTTGGAATTAATGTCTCTAACAGATGTAGAAGTCTAGTCCTCAACTGTCATGAATACGCATGTCCTGCTTGATAAGAGAAGCAACAACACAAGTCCAAATCCAGGAATTATTGGAAATCTCTTGGGAAAGTCTGTTCTATTGAGATATCCATCCTAGTTTCCTGACTAGGCTTTGGAAAAGGGTTTTCTGAACTTTAGGATTGACATTTCACTTCAACTAATCTTCCAGGCTCTGAGGTTACCCTGTGACAATGGAAACAGAAGAGAAGGCATCGGATCACTATCCTCACAGAATGTGGAAATTCTCCTCCATCGATGATAAGGGTTCAACACTGTTCAGGGGTGTATTGGTGTAACAGCCTCTGCCATTGTTTAAAAAATAATCTGCCTTAGAAAGAAAGAGCCTGCTAAGATCTTCAAAATGGCCACTAACACCCTGCAAGACTTCTGTGGTTGTGTTCATTTTTATGCTCATTTAAGTCAACGCTTTTTAACTGTCTGGGCTGCCATTGCTGCTCTGTTGTGGCCTGTGTCAGGCTCACACACACGTCCCCCAGCAATGCAGACCAGCACTCAACAAGGCTTTTTATCCCCAAAGATCCCCCTGGGATCCTGACACTTGTAGCCGTGTCACAGAAACCTGCATTTGCCAGCATGAAGAGCCTTTTGTTACCTAGTGGTAGTGGAGATGATTCCTTATCAAAATCAGCTGTTGGGGCACTGTGTGACCAGTGAGTGGTGAGACAGACAGTGATTTGGGTCATGAGATGATGTGAGGCCAGCAGAAAGAGGATAATCTCCTGTAGTCTTTCTCAGGAGCCCTGACCAAAAGGGACTGCCACCTCCCTGTGAGCTCCAGGGGAAAGGAAGTGAGGAGGATGGTGTGGGGTAGTGGCAGTCAGAAGCAAGTGGCAACAATTCAGCTGGTCCTGCTGCTCCAGATGGGAAGAGGGTAACTGTGCCCTGTAGAGAGCTTTGCCTGCTGCATTTGCTTTGACCTGTTTTATCTGCATCCTGCCTAAGAAAGAGAAGGCTGTGCTGGCTCCAGCTGCATCCTGGCAGCTGCCACTCCTGCTCTTTGCTGCCAGGAGAAACATCCTCTCCTTGGAGAGCTTGCCTAGAAGTAGGGGATCCTTGACCACATGGAGACCACATGGCAAGAGCTGAGATGTCACCATTGCTGTAGTCCTCCCTTGTCCCTTGCACTCTTCCTCATGCTCTGGGGTAAGAGTTCCCTGGTTCTGTTCCATGGGCCCCTCACGCTGCAGCCTGAACAAGCACATCACCTTTTGCCAAGGAACTTATCTGGCACAAGAAATAGTACCTCTGATCATCCTGCCCCTCCACTCCTGGACCAGAGGACGGTGAGGCTGTTCAATGTCCTTTTCCCAGTACTAACTCAATGCTCTGTGAGGATTCACTCAAGAGGGTCTCTGCTCTCTCTTCAGGGAGTGTGTGGGCTGCTGTCCTTCCCTGATTGCTCTCCCATATGTTCCTAGTGCAGTGACTTGTTCTTTCTACATCCTCCTTCCTTGTTTCCCAAGTGCTGGCTGGCTGACAAGCATGTCTTGGCAGCACCAGTCCTCACTCCAGCAAGTAACTCATCCTTTAGGCTCTATAGCCAGTGCTGCCAGTGCCTCCATGCAGGCAGGGGAGGGGGCTGGTGCTTCCTCTGGTATGAGGGGCTTGCTGGGTGAATATCACCCCAAGGAGCGACAGCCCCCTGGAATGGAGCACAACCACGGAGGAGACACGGAGCTGATGCTGCTGGATGAACAACCAACTGCATCCCAGCAACGCTGTCCTAGTCTTCAAGCTGGGGTCACCCAAACCAGTCTGACCAGCACGAGATCCTGTTCTGCTACATACACCAGATGCTGGGATCATCTTTATCCAAAAGCTTTCTGGCAGAGGTGGGGACCCCTGAGGCAAGAGGCAGGGGTGCTGGGTGTACTTCTTGCCACGTCCAGCTCTCCCGTGGGATCTCCACTGTCCCAGAACATGCTGTTTTAATGACTCTATTCCTGTTCTTGGGGTGGGGAGGAAAAGGTGGGGGCTCAGCAAATAATTTAACCATATCCTGCACCAAATAACTTCATATGTCAATAACACTAGCTCACCTGCATTTCATTCTTCATTGTATCCCTGCCCAGAGAGGCTGTTTCCTCCTGGTTTCAGCCTGCCTTGCATGATCCCTGGCTGTCAAGAGGCTGGTGCCATTCCTAGCTACATCTCTTGATCTCCAAACAGTCTTCAGCACCTCTGCCTCTCCACAAAATGCATCTTTAGGATCAGTTTCCACTGCTGGTAGGTTTGTTGACTTGGCTGCTTCTGGAAGGATGCTACCTTCAGTGAGTTCAGGGTGGTATCACCATGGGGATGAGCTGGAGCTCCGGGCTGTGCTCCAGTTCTGTTTCTCCTTTGCAGCATCCATAGCAGCTGGTTTTGGGATATTGCACAAAGCCAGGCTTCTGGCTGTAGTACTTGACATTTTTGGACCTGCATCATCTCAGGGGAGCTTGGGGCACTCTCAAAGGTCTGAAGAGGAAGGGAAAGGACTGCAGGAAGCCTGACACCCAAGGGGTTCAACCAACTGACCTGTGAAGATGTCTCTCAGTCCCTGACCATGCTGGTCCCATCACACAGGGCTGCCCACAGCACTGGAGCATCTAGTCCTGCTGCTTCTGGTGACTGCCAGCCTCAGTGCTCCCAGCCTGGGGGTAATCACTGGAGACACCCACTTGGTGCTTTGGGACATGAATGTGTGGAATCCAGAGATGCACAGAACAGGATGGCTCTGGTTTTGGAGAAGGAGGAGGTTGAAACAGAGGGTGAGCACTGGCCAGGGCGAGTGCCACAGGCCTGGGCATGAAACACCTCACTCCCGAACATGCTGTGGCCCCAGCTGCTCTCAGGCCACTCCTGCTTGTAAACAGGGCCGCACACTCCTGCCCCACGGCATGGCACGCTGTGGTTGTCTGCCCGACACTCCACTCCCAAGCCACAACACGGCTGGGATGGCCATTGGGATGTCCTGACCCCACAAGTCCCTGGGGAGGTAGTGAGGGCTGAGAACAGACAGGAACACAAACCCCGGTATTTGTCAGAATTGCCCAGAATTGCTCAAATCTGCTCAGAATTGCTTCAGCCTTGATGAGCCTAGAGGATTATTTTCCTTAGGTTTTTATAAACTGGAGCCTGGCAGGTACCAGATGATGAAGATTTCCTGGCTTGAGCACCTAGCTGATGGACAGCACTGAGCCTGCTTCTGCCAGTCTACCTGAGAGCCGTGACTGTCAGTGCATCTGCACTGAGATGGCCAAGATGACAAGCACTTAGGAAGGAAGGCACTTGTGGAGTGGGCCATGAGGGTCACCCCTGGGCCATGTATACAGCTTCTCGGGGCTGGGCACCTCTCCATCCTCAGGGAAGGCACTGAGCCTCTTCCTCTGCCAGGCCAGCACCAGTGAAGATCCCCATGCTGCAGAGGCTGGGCTGCTCTGTATCTGGAAGCCTGTCAGGGAATAAAGGCAGAAGCTGCAGTGAGGAAGGCAAGGACATGCTCCCATTCTCCTGCATCAGCAAGGGGAATGCAGAGTCCTCAGGTGAGCTCCTGGTGGTTCAGACTGGGATTCTGAGGAGGACCACCTCTGGAGTCACATTTGTGCCTGTGCAGTGAATGTGACCCCACTTGTGGGGCCAAGGGGAGGCAGAGGGAACAATAGTCTGTGTCACTGTCCCCTGGCATCCCTACCCAGGTGCCCTGACCTCTTTCCCCCATGGATGGCAGCAGCATGAGACCATTCAGCCCCATCCTCCCTCTCTGGGCTGGCTCAGTACCTGAACATTCCCCCAGAACAGCCTGCTGAAGGCCATCAGCAGTGAAAAGAGAGAAAGCTGGTGCAGCTGCCTGTCTCTTCAAATGCTCAGCCCCCAGCCCATCAGGCTGCATGGAGCTGAGCAGGAGTGACTGGAGAGCCAACACTGGCAGTTTCTTTGGGCTGAGTGTGTCACTGTTTCCATCTTCCCCTTTCTGGCAGGGCCCAGTGGCAGGACGGCCACAGTGTGCTCCCATCCCACACTGTGAGCACACAACCTATTGTGTGCATGTGTAAATACATATTTGTGCTGCTTGTTCCAAAACCCCTCTTGTTCTGTTCCTAAAGAGCCTGGACTGACAATGTCAGGAAAGCCTCTGTCCCCCTGGCTTTGTTTGACTGTGCTTATTTGGAGGAAAGATCCCCGGAGAGGAGCTCACTGCTGCTGCGTGCCCCGACACAGGCTGGCTGCTGACAGGGAGTGGACCCCATTTCTGAGCAGGGAGAACACCCTGCAGGCTCTGCTCTCTCCCAGCATCATTCCTGACCCTGGGCAAAAGGGAGTGAGGAGCATGCCCGTGGCCAGCTTGTTTGAGATAGCTCTTTCTGAAATGGGTCAGGTGCCCTCCCTGCACAAACACAGGCCTAAGTCCAGCACCA
The DNA here is from genome assembly GCA_013399455.1 of Anthoscopus minutus. Classification (NCBI taxonomy): domain Eukaryota; kingdom Metazoa; phylum Chordata; class Aves; order Passeriformes; family Paridae; genus Anthoscopus; species Anthoscopus minutus. Next base: position 140,674 of record VWYI01014350.1, on the reverse strand, counting down.
CCAAAGTACACTGACAATTGGAGGCAGCATTTGCCCCAGAATAAGTTTTGGGAACTTTGCCTTTTGCTGCCACAGAGATGGGATTTTATGTTCTGCCAGCAGCAAAGCTCGGGTCGGGATGCAGGTGGCTTGTCCTTGGGAAGCTGCTGCTTCACTGCCACATCCAGAACTTATCAGCACCCTCCTCCCACCTCATCCCACTGGGGTGGTCTCCCCACTGTGCCCACCCACTCTACTTCCTCTGCCCATTCTGCAGGTCATCACAGAATTGTAGAATCATAGAAACATTCAGGTTGGAAGAGACCTTATACATTGTTTCATCCCACCTCCCCACAGCTGGCAGAGATGCCACACACTAGATCAGGTCCCCCTCTTCTCTCTCTGAAATGGTGTTGTCCATAGTAGTGAGAAGAAAGAAGGTTATTTTGGGGAAGGAAATATATTTACAGAGCCCAAATCCTGCCTTCCAAGTCAATATTACTGGAGATAAGGTTTGGGCACTGTGAAGTGTCCATCAAAAGTAGCTCTCACCGGCAAATTCAGTCCTCCCTTCTCCACATGCTGTTTTGTGTTGCATTTACACACTCTGGTGACTGAGCTCTTCAGGCAGGTGGAGTTACATAAAGCAATTTAATGAGTCTCTTGTGCCAGAATTTCTTCTTCAATTGGGCAGGTGCTCCTTGAACTGACTTTTGACCCATCATGGCAGCACAACCACCCATGGCTCGACAGCTACATAGGCACAGGGTGGGTGCACCATGCTGGCTTCAAAAACCCTCAGCAGAAAATAGTGGAAACAACCCCAGTTTCAAGTCTCTGATCTTCCATAATCAGAGAATAGGGTTAAATGTGTCTAATAAGCTCATTCTAAATTGCCATTACCGCTCTAATAATATCTGATAAGCCAATCTTTTGTGGGACAACAAACATTTCTGTTATTCCCCAAGCCCAGTTTGGGGATAAAGAAAGCCAGCTCTTGTTTTAAAGCAGGAGGTCATGCTTCATCTTAGGATAAAGGCAGTGCTACTCTTTCCCTGGTTTACAGGCTTAAAAGGACAAAATTGAGTGATACAAAATGACAAAGAAAATTAGACTTTTAGAGCAGGAGCAGCTAAACACAAGACAGACAAACTGGCACTGAACTCCCTCCACGTGTGTGTTTAGAAGATAATTTGTTATCATCCCAGTTCAAAGTTAACCTGCTGGAAAGCCGCTCTGGGAGAGTTGGCTGATCAGCAGTGTTTCAGATTTCCATGTTTCAGTTGGGCACAAACAAAAAAAAAAACTCAAAAAGCTTGTTTTTGATTAAGCCTGCTGCTGCTGAGTACAAATACTTGCCTTCTGGGTGGAAGTTCATTAGGGCACAAGCACCAAACATAAATTAATCACACAGTGCCCTGTGCCATGGCTTGAGTGGTGGCAGTTCTTGATGCTGCCCTGGGATTTTCACTTCCTTATCCTGAAGTGGAAGGAGAGGGAGGAGGAGGAGGAGGAGGAGGAGGAGGATGACAGGGTTTCCTTACACCCTCTGTCCTGGGGATTCAGGCACCAGCCCGGGTGGGCCAAGGTCTCAGGACCCTTCACTGGTCACCCTCCTCTCCAAGCAGCACCGTGGGTCCCCCTGAGTCTCCATTTGGCTCCAAATGCCCCAGTGCAGAGACACAGGGACTCCTTCAGCCCCACCGTGCTGGCCAGCAGCAGGAAGCTGCGGTCAGAGCTGTTTGCCTGCCCCGGCTCATCTGCTATTCTTAAACACCTCGCGGGGGTGAGCTCTGTTTTCACTGTCTCAGAGACGGGATTTGCCTCTGTTATGCTTTGGAAAAGCAGCCAACTGCGGTGCAGGGAGTGGGAGGGGAGGCACACGGCCTGGGCTTGCAGCAGATATTTGTCATAGGGCTAGCAGCAGCTGCAGACCCCCCTTCCAGCTCTCCTGCAGCCCCCTCTGCCTTGTGGGATGCCCTGACCATGCTCCCCCTAGGAGAATTTCCCTCTAAGCATCTGAGTTCTGTCAGAACCAACCCAGCACTTAGGCTGCATTCCAAGCTGCGTGGCTGCCTCTTGCCTCTGCCCCAGGAGCCCATGCTGGGAGCAAGAACCTCAGCCCCATTACCACCAGGGCAGGAATGGTCCTGCTGCCACCTTCCAGTGTTCCTCCTGCACCTGGGGGCTCAGATCTCTGCCTCAAAGCCACAACACCCAGTCCAGCCTCTTGTGTGTCTTGGAAAATCCCAGGTCCCAACTGTCACCAGCCACCCTTGGCTAAATGGCCCCTCCTGTGCTGTCTGGTCTCAGATCAAGCCTCAGCAAATGTACATCCCAGGCAGGTCCTCATGTGCTACCAGCCATGCGCCTGCTAGGGCTGCACCTGCACATGGCTGTGTAATGCCATAACGAGATTATGCTGTGACATGGTGGTTGTGAAATAATCCACAGTATCATTCAGTAAATCCTGGGATCCAATTACCTTTCCACATGACACCCCTTCCTGGGCATGGGGAGGCCAAGGGGCTGCGGCCCAGTGCCTTGCCCTTCCAACAGCCTCCTGCTCGGCTCCTCCACTCCCCTGCACCTCTCTGCCTCCTTGTCATTTAAGATTATCAAAGTTTGTGTTTCTCTGCAGGAGCTCTGACCCTCTGCCAGGCTCTGCTGCGTTTTCACAGCTGCCTGTTTGCTCCCCAGCACTACACTGACCCCCCTGCCCAGCCAGCCCCAGCTCCCTCACCCCCCCAGCAGTTCTGGCTGAGCTGCTGCTCGGGTGGCTCAGGCAGTGATACCAGCCTGCTCAGGGTATGGCCACATACAGCCTGCCCTGGCTGGCCACGGGGCCACAGGATGCGGGAATGCTGAGCACATTGCAGTGTGGAACCCCAAGAGCTCTGGCGTGCACCCTTGCCTCCCACAGCAGCAGTGTTGTTTGCAAACATTTTTTTTTTTTCCTTGTCCTGGCAGAGCTGCTCCCAGGAGCCAGAAGATCCCTTTCTGTGAGAATAAAGCCCAGGGCACAGGTACAGCCATGCTGGGCAGCCCGGCAGTGGTGCCAGGGCACGCACGATGCCCCGCGGCCGGCTCAGCGCGCTCCGCCGCGGGCGCCGCAGTCGCTCCTGGCCCTGGCAGGTGTTCAGACACCAGCACTGTTGCCAAGTCAGGCAGGGAGTGTGGCCAGCTGCAAATTTCGGCTTCGTTTTTGGAGCCTTTGAATCACTGGCAAGCTGCCAGGGCTGTTATTTGTTAGTCTGAGTATTTTTTTTCCCAAGTGAATTTCAAGCTGGCAAGAGGAGCCAGGCAGAGGAACTTGGCAGAGGGGCCTTCGGTATCCTCAGTGCGGGGTGAGGGGGAGTGAGGGCAGGATACTGTGGAGAGGTCCCACCCTGCCTGAGAGACCCCAGGCAGCAGGACAGGCTGCATCAGTGCTGGCAGAGCCTTCACACCAGGAAATCTTCAGTTTAATTTCCCTCGTAGGAGAATTCAGAAGAAACCTCCCACTTACGGGGCGGAATCCACGAACCAGCCTGTTTGGAGCAGAGTCTGCACCTCTGTACATCCCCAGCGCTGCACGGGTCTCGGTGAGGTTTCAGAAGCTGTGACCCCAGGCATGGATGCCTGGGGTGAGCAGGGGATTAATATCACCCATTTCTGTCTGAAGAAAACCAGAATTCCACCTGAGCCAGAGCTGAGGCCATGCTGAGGCTGGGGCTGTGTCCCATATGGATACCAGAGCCCAGGAACCCTAACTCTGGCCCTGCTCTCTACTGCTGTGCTGTCCACTGGCGTGGGGGGTTACAGTAAGCTGCAGCTTTGTGCTTGGGCAACTTGCACTTGCTGAGCCCAGGGTGCAGGCAGCTCCCTGGAAAAGGCACCTGCCTCTCACAGCCACTTGTGTGAAGGTTTGGGCCCAGCTCACAGGGGGCTCATATTTACCTGGAGAGCCACCACAGCACCTGTGGGGTGCCCCAGTGGCAGCAGCCACAGCTCCCAAGGCTGTGTGAGAAGAGTCTGGAAACAAAACAAAACGGGGGCAATTTGCAGGGGAAGAAATTGCTTCTCTATTTTGGAAACCTGATCCACTGGCTTCCAGAGATAGAGGAACAAAGACTTTGGGAGGGAAGGGCTGGCAGGGCCTTGGGAGAGCAGAGAGACGTGGGACAGGGAGCTGTGGGACAGGGATGAGACTGTGGCCCGAGGGAAGTGCCAGCAGGAGGGAGCCTGCCCGGATCTGGCAGGGGCGTGCACAGGCAATTGGAGCGTGTCCAGTCATTCCCCCCACACTTCCCATCTCCCCATCACCTTTCCAGCCATTGTTTGGCAGCCCCAGGGCGGAGGCACAGCATGGAGAGAGGCTGCCTTTTCTCTCTTCCTGCCCCTCTACCTCTGCTCCCACCCCACCACCTTGCAGGTGATGTGTGAGCCCTACCACCAGCTCCCCATGAATGTGAGTCTGGGCCACTCTGTGCTCTTGCCTGCCCCAGCACTGCACCAGTGTGGGGAACAGCAGCTGGCTTATCCCAGGACAGTGTGGCAGCAACCAGCACCTCCCCAGGAGCCAGTCCATGGCCAGAAGCAGGGCCAGGATCCAGCTCCACACAGCCAGAGACACCCACAGCAGTTAGAGTGGCTCCGTGGGCCTCTGTGTTTAGATGGATAAATCTTCCATGATCCTGTCTCCAGGCAAAGCCATTTCTGTCATGTTGCCTCATTCTCCTGACATTACCGTGGTGGATTTTGTAAGGGACCTTTCTGCTGAATTGTCTGAGTGTCTTTTCTGTGGCTCAGCAGTGGCCACTCGCTGGCCACCACAGCCACATCAGCCCATCTCTCCCAGAGGCAATCCCAGCCCACCTGGGGCAGATTGAAAGGCTGTTCCTGCTGATAGAGTGGGAAAAATGTCAGTGCCCACCCAGTACATGGCACAGTGACCTGCAGCTCTGTGCTGGGGGGACACTCCCGACCCCTGGAGACCCCTCCGTGTGCAGGGACCCCACTGACATTTCCCAGCACAGAGCTGGCAGCCCATGAAGCCTCACAGACAGCACAGGGGACACATGGGAGCCCCCAGTGCCACAGCTGCAAGCCCCACACGAGCCTGAAAGATGAATGACCTTTTTCCAGTGTTTGCTTTAGGCAGAGGCTCGTGCTCCAGGGCTTTGCTCAGATAACAGTCTGGTATGAGAATAAGCTCCCCTGGTGAGGTGCAATTTGGAGAACTTGAATGGGGGCTACAAAACTAGTTGCAAATAAAGAGATTAAGATCAGTATTTGTCCTTTTGTTTTCCTTTTTCCTTCCTAGTGGAGCAAAAATATTCCTGTTTATTGCTATAAACCCTTGGGGGCTGTGTGGTAAACTCCCAGTGGGAATTACTGTCTCAGGAGATCAGAGATCCCGAGAACATCCCCTTGCCAAATTTACAGTTATCGTTAGTTCTAATTAGCCTTGTTTATCTCTCCCTGCAGTGATATTTGGGGAACTAGCTCAGGTCAAACACGGGGCAGTTCCCTTATTGTTACCAGATATCCAAAATCTCCCTTCAGGCCACACCAAACTGTCACAGTGTGGACACCTTCCTCAGGCCTCTCCTGGAGCCAGGCTCCTGCATGTCTGTGAGGAGGACTAAATGGCTGCTGGGAAAAGGCCAGGGGAGGAGGAGACCCTGTTATCCCACCCCTAGCAGCCCCCAGCCACCCCAGCCACTCAGCTGTGATGCCTGTGCACTCACACCGTCCCTGCTCTATATTCTTCCTAAGAAAATAAAGCATCACTGTCCTATTAATTATGTGAGTTCTGGAGCAATATTTTTCCCAGAGTCACCTACTGGTTCACATATTCGTTTTCCAGGCAGCTTAGCCAGTAGCCTGGCAACACGGTGACCTTATGCTCTGCTCAGCTTTGAGCATTTTATTAGCCACACTGGACTCTCTCCACCGCTCCATATTGCTGAGCCCCTCATTAGTACAATTAATAAGCTGCTTCTGTCAATTCAATCAAATGCCAGGCTCGACAGCAGGAGAAAGCTTTGGCAGATGAAGTAGGGGAGATTCTGGGTAGCACTGGGAAATTGTAGGAAACCTTTCATCTCCCCCAAGGAGCCGAACAAGAATGGAATTGTGGGACTGGGATTCTCTCAGGTCATGTTTATTTATCGCTGGCTCGTTAGTATAATAAATCAGGTCTCCTGTCACTTTGAATGAAGTCATAGGTTTGCTGGAAGGAACTTGGCAGAACACCTTGATATTATTAGTGATGGTGTGGACAGAGCCCCCTGAAAGGCGATGCCCTGGCTGGGGTGCACGGACACCTCACACGCACCCACTCGGCCCCACACCCCAGCAGGGAATGGTGCAGTCATGCCAGGGGACCAGGATTGTCTTGGGACACAGCACACAGCATGCCCCAGGTACTCAGTAGCCACAGGAATGGATCATTCTCCCTGCTCCTGTTCTTGCTTCAGGAGACTTGCATGGTGGGAGACATCCCCATCTCGGCCTCACATGTGCTGCCAGTGCAGAGCACTGGGCAGACAGCGTGTGCAACGTCCTGCGCTGGCAGTCACGTGGATCAGGCACACGTGACAGCACTTTGCCTTTCACACCTCTCCATGTCCTGCCAGACTTTGTCCTGGCTCTGACGTTGGTGTGCTCTTTGGATCCCGTGCTGGCTCCAGGAGCTCCCGCCACAGCCGTGCCGGAGGTGCTGTGGCTCAGGGCAGATGGGTGGCAGGTGAAGGCCTCGTGCTCACACTGGTGCTCACTTGCTGCGTGGCCGTGGCTCCTGATCCCTGTGTCCTCTGAGTGGGACCTACCAGCAGCAAGGGACCAGGAGGCGACTTTCACAGCTCACTGCCCCTGAACTGGGCACACCCAGTTGTCTACCAGAGATGCTGGAGAGGTCACAGTCTCTTTGCCTTGATCTGGCAATTTCCCACACCAGAGAACAGATGTGCAGTTTTGTTCCTGCATAATGCTTAACAAGGAAGAGGTGTGATTGGTGTCACAGCCCAGTAGAGCAGCATCACAAGTGTATGTCCCAAAAACCTTCCTCAAATTCTCCAGGAAATCTTTTGGTCTGGTGTGACGGTGAGAACTTAAATTTAAATATAGCTTAGAGGTTACAAAATAGCCATTCTGTTTTATTGTTTAGTGTTTAGTCTCCCTTACGTGATAAATATTAAACTGTCCCTAATTTTCTTTTGTAGACCTTCTCTACGAATACCTTCACCTTTCACTTTCATGACAAGCCAATTCCATCATCTTTGAACTGGACCTGCATCACCCTTGAAATGCAGGGATTCCCAAATCAGCTGTGTGCTGTTGGAGTATTCCCCACGTCCATCCCACCCTGTCCCTACTCCATAAGAGCCTGGGAAGTTCCTGGGGCCATGTTCCTGCTCATTAGCTCTCTTGACTCCAGCTGACCTATAAATGTTGATGGAAACAAAACAAACTGCTGGGAGGAAGAGGAAGGGCTGTAGGTGTTGGCCACATGTCAGTGGAGCCAAGCCAAGCTCCAGCTGAAGATGCTATTGTGTCTCAGTGATTTCCCTGGAAAAACAGGCCTGGAGATCTGTTCCTGGGATGCAATTGATGGCCAGGAGGGTGTGGATTCAGGGCACCCGGAAGGCTGTGGGGGTGTTGGGGACTTTGGACAATGTTGTGAATGTGACCCTGAGCAGAAACCACTGCAAACCTGCAGGACTCGACAAGGCACCAGTGCCCAGCTCCAGCACACATGGCTGGAGTTGCCAAGGCTTGGCTATGGCTCCCAGACAGACAGTGGGTGTCTGCAAAGATGTGCAGGTGCTGCACTTGGAGAGGTCCAGGGCACAGGCACAGCAGCTCCTTGGCTGCACAGTGGTGGTCCATTGGCCACCAAACCTACGGACAGGGAGTCAGGAAGGAGAGTGCAGCAGCAGGGGTGTCTTCTATGTGTGCTCCAAGCAAGACCCGTGAGCCCTATCCAGGCCCATGGCTGCTGCTCTTTGAGCTTTGTCACCCCTTTCAAGGGCAAAGTTCAAAGTTCAGTCCCGGTTTGTTGGGAAGGCTAGTGTCCTGCTCCTGGAGAGCTGATTGCTGCGTCCCAGGGGTGTCTGGGGCAGGCAGCGGTGCCACAGTCCCCTGGCACTCATCCCTTCCACCCAGAAAGTTCAGTGGCCTGAATACTGGGGCCATGGGCAGACACAGCCAGGACTGCTCATTTGCATCCCACCCCTCAGGGCTCTGGGATGGTGCAGACGCCCTGAGAATGGACTGGAGGAACATTCCAAGAACCCCAGCCAGAGCCCAGCCATGTCTGTGCCATGAGGAGGGTCTGTGGGTGATGGAGTCTTCCCCACAGTGCCAGCCCTCTCCAAAGCTTCACAGGCAAATCACTTCCATCTGTTCAAACGCCTGGCTTAAACCACCACCTGAGCATCCCGTGCATCTCCAGTCACTGCCCACACTCAGCATGGTACACGGAAAGCAGCCTGGGGACACAATGCTGTCCCTGTCCTGCACCACAGGGGAACCTCCTGCATCCGCCACCCCTGGACAGTCCGTAAATGCCCCTTCCCTCCTTATCTTTCCCTGAGCCGCAGGGGTCTTGGCATCTCCTTCACCCCCATTTCCTCTTCCAGCTCCTGTTGACACAGTGGCCATGGGAGAACAATGGGGCCAAGGGCAGCAGAGGGACAAGCTGTCCATTCCTCTGGCTGCCTGCTCACCTTCCCGGGCACAGCTGGGCCACAGGGACCTCGGCACAGCTGATGGGGTGGCAGCACTAGGGAGAAGCCAGGGCAGGGTGACCCCACAGGGGAGCCACAGCCTGAGCAGTCTGGCACTGCCCCATCCCAGCACCGGACATCCCACAGTATAAGGCCACCCTGCACTGCCTGGATGTCAGTGGAGATGTCCCAGTGAAGAAAGGAATGCAGAGGTATCAGTGTGCTGATGAGAACGGGGCTGAGGCCAACAGGGGCAGATAGAAAAGTGGCTGGTTCAGGATTTGGGAGAGAGAAGAGGTTTTTATTGTGGGTTATTGGCCATGCTGGCACTCTCTGCTCTCCAACAGTGTCACTGGTATAAAGAACGATACTAAATAAAGAGCTCGTTTCAGCCCATGCTCATCAAGGCCAGCAGGTTTAAAAACATCCCTGAACTTCCAGCCTGCGAGGGGCAGGGAGGAAAGCTCACCGTTATCTGGAGGGAGTGCTGGTCAGGAAGAAAATTGCGTGCTCCTGAGGAGCCCAGCGGGAGCTGATAGAGATTGTTCAGCCAAGGTCAGAGTCCCGCTCCGACACAGTCCCGAGGGCGGCGTGGAGGGAACAGATATGAGGGGCTGGGAGCCCAGCACCTGCCAGCACATCCTGGCACTGCCCTGCACCTCTCAGCATCCTCCGGCACCCCAGCCCGCAGCCGCCAGCGGTTTGCTCCGCACCCCAAGGCCACCAGGCTCCTCTGCTGGGGCTCGTGTGCCATCCAGTGGCGAGCACTCAGCTCCAGCAGCACAGTCAGCAGAACACTCAGCTCCAGCAGCACTGAGCCTTCCCACGCTGCCGCTCAGCGCCAGGAAGGAGCCAAATGTGCTGGGCTGGATCCTGGAAAGCATCTCACCATGGAGGACCCACTGTGGAAACTGCAGATAGCAATGGGATGCGCTGAGTCTCCATTGCCACCCAGCCATGCCCAGGCCACGATGATCTTGGCAGGGGCGTGGGGGCTCCTGCTGCTGTGGCAGGATCCCAGGCTTCCCCTGGAATGCTCAGGGAAGCAGTCCCGGTGCTGGGAGAGGGGGGAATGAGCAGGGCTGGCTGCAGCAAAGCCTTCTGCACCTCCCCTAGGGATCCAGAATCGACCTGTGCTGGGGAGCTGCTCCTCCTCTCAGGGAGATGTTCAAGTCTTTCCATGGCAAGTCCCTGACCTCTCCATCTGTCTTGTCCCAGGCAGGGACAAGAAAGGGATCGTGTGCCTCCTCCATTTTAAACCACACTGTCCCTGATGGCTGGGCTGGAATTACCTCCAGGGTTGTTTCAGCTTTCCCCGGGTGTGCCTCTGTTACCTGTTCTGCAAGGGCTTGTGCCCACTTTAGCTTTGAAACACCTGAGGGCAATCCTGGGCACACAGGAGGTGCCCTGTGCACAGCAAGAGCCTTGCATGGGCACATGGGTTCCACAGGCATCGTCCCAGAGGACCCTCAGAGGGATGTCACTTCCGGATGGATACTGTGGGCAGCTGCACAGATCCTGGAGCTTGGCTGGACTGGGAGTGGCAGAGGGAGCAGGAGCGAGAGTTTTAAGGAAATTGGCTGAAAAGGCAAGATCCCCAGCAGTGGCAGTTTTAGCTTGGTGAATCACAGCAGGCTCCTTTCTGCTCCAAAACATTAGGAGCAGCTCAGCAATTAAGACTGACTTCTATTAATATGCAAATTTCTGCTGCCATGGCAATAATCTTATAAATGCAGATTGCACTGGGAACTATTGTTAGAGAGACCTGTGCTGGGCCCTGGACTTTGTCTGAGCAGATTCTCCTCACTGAGCTCCCCTGAGCCTGTGGCCCTGGAAAAGTGGGGACAGTACTGCCAGGGGCCAGCCTGATGCATCCAGCAGATTCCCACCTGGCATCTTCCCTGTCCTTGCTCAGCCTTTTTTGCACAGATCATAAAGAATATCCTTTATTCTTTATATTGGAAGGGACTCCAAGGATCATCTAGTCCAGCTCCTAGCCCTGAACAGAACACCCCAAAATCCCACCCTGTGCCTGAGAGTGTTGTCCAAATACTCCTGGAGCTCTGGCAGCCTTGGGGCCATGACCATTCAGCACCTAACCACCCTCTGGAAGAAGTCCTGCTCCCCAGAGAACTGGGTCCAGAGAAGGACAGTGAAGCTGCTGAAGGGACTGGAACAAATGTCCAGTGAGGAACAGCTGTGGAAGTTGGGGTTGTTTAGCCTAGAGAAAAGAATACTCAACAAGGACCCTCTCACTTTGTATAACTCCCTTAGAGGAGGGTGTAGCTAGGGGTCAGGCTCTGCTTCCAGGGAACAAATGACAGGACAAGAGTAAATGGCCTCAAGCTATGCCAGGGGAGGTTTAGATGGGGCATCAGGAAGAATTTCTTCACAGAAAAGGCGATTTGGAACAGGCTGCTCAGGGAACCACCATCCACAGAGGTACTTATGGAACAACTGGACGTGTTACTTAGTGTCATGGTCTAGTTAATAAGATGGTATTCAGTCATAATTGGACTCGATGATCTTGGAGGTCTTTTCCAACCGAAATGATTCTGTGACCTTGGCCAACCTGGAGGCCATGGCCACGGCAGCGGGGTACAGGAGCAACCTGGGACCCCTAGCAGGACGTGAATGGGATGGAGGGGCCGTGGAGGGCACACAGTGCTGGGTACACAGCCAGTGGTTTGGTCTGTGCCCAGGGGCTGGTAGCCAGGCTGGGCGCTGGTGATGCCCGGTTGTGATCCAGGCGAAGCCCTGCGGGTCTGTTTGCCCTCAGGCCAGCTATGGGAGCACACCAACATCCAGCAGATGACACAACAAGCTGACGTTGCAAACGGATGAAAGGAAGCTCCTGAGAACCGACTCCCTCACCGCCTGCGAGCTCAGGCTGCTACTGGGCCTGCCTGGGGCTTGTGCTCGCCTCACCCTCTCCTGGGCCCGCCCCTTACACCTTCAAACCGGACCTGCGGCTGGCGAGGGACTTGAGGCGGCATCGCCCACTCCTGTCCCGCCCCTTGCTGCCTGCAGGCCGCCGGTG